>VUYV01000035.1:1360771-1431753 GCA_008711295.1 Anarhynchus alexandrinus | reverse complement strand
CACACACACACACACACACACGTGTGCACCGCTGCGGCTCACGCGTGTCGGAGTGTGTCAGCCCCGGGGGGGGGGGGGGGGGGGGGGGGGGGGGGGGGGGGGGGGGTGGGGGGGGGGGGTTGAGGCGGAGGGGGGGGGGGTGGGCGGGGGGGGGAAGGGCGCCCGGGGGTGGGGGCGGCCGGCAGGGGGCGCCCTCTCCTGCCCCGCCGCCGGGCAGGACCCCCCCCGCCCCGGGGCCGGTGTGTGCCCCCCCTACGGTGGGCACTGGGGGGAGGGGGAGGGCAGACCTGCCACTGGGTGGGTGCCCATGGACCCCAGCGACAGGCACGGGGCGGCTGGCAAAAAGCCGCCGGCTGGTGGCCATGTTTTCCGCATATCCTTTTCGTCGTCGTTTTTCTGCGTACCCTCTTTGTCATTATTTTTCTGCATATCCTTTTCGTCATTAGCAAAAGGGTTTAGACACGGCTACAGAAGTTCTCTTGAAAAACTCACCCGTTCCTTCATGTCCTGCACGCTTTTCCATCCTGTCTGACGTACTGGCCCCAGGGCTCGGAGGACCAGGAAAAAATGCAGTTGGCAATATGGGAATGCACAAAGATTTTAGGCAATGATCTTAACGTGCTCCTGGAAGCACTCATCACATGGCTGGAAACAAGTGCATAAAGCTCGGGAGATCTAAAAATTGGTTTTTACAGTGGTGGACAAGAGGGGGACGCTAATTTAAAGCAGGGAGGACAGGTCGTTCAAGCTAATTAAGAGGGCAGTTTGGGAGAGGAAGAAGAGGAGGAAGGTCCCTTTCCCTTGCTGCTCTGTGTGGGGAAGACACATCCCTACCTAGGTGCAAACCATCTTCACTGAGATCCAGCAGCCATAAGAGCTCCTTCCTGGTCCCGGCATGTCCTGTGTGTCCTCAGCTGCCCAGGGGTCAGGAGGAGCCAGCGTGGGCCAGGGGCTGTTGAAAGCAGTAAGGTGATTTCCAAGAGCAGAAAGATTTCCGCTGCATTCAGTGGGCTTTGGATGGGCTCCTGCGCTCCTGGCGTGGCCAGGTTGTGGAAAGCACTAAAGGCCCAACATATTTGCAGCTTTAAACTGCCGTGGCCCAGCAGAGCAGTGTCCTGGAGTTTAAATTTCTGCAAAAAAATCTGCAAGTTTGTTACTGAAATTGTAGAAGAATTCAAAGGAAGACCCATAAAAGAGTGCGAATGACTCTGGCAGATCTCCGTGCAGCACTTACGCAAGGATTGTCCGGAGTTGTGCTGACAGCGGTAACGGCTCTGAGTCGCAAGCAAAGGGGATTAGATTTGGATGCTCATCCCTGCAAGGGCACAGCTGGGGTAGTGATGGGGAAAGGGCTGTTTGAATCTGGGAAAAGGACTGCTAAGAGAGATGAGTGGGTAAACACTGTTTTCTCTCTTTCAGGCATTGGACAGGAAACAACAGAACTGTGTTTTCTTCGTGATCTGCTCCTGTGACAGGTAGAGAGGCCGTTTGAGAGCTGGAATTCCTGGCACTGCCTCCAGCCCTCCACCCTGTGGCTGCGCTCCTCCCGGGTGTCGAGGGATGCCCCGTGTCACATGCCAGGCTGGNCGGCTCTTCCACCCGTGGCAATCCTCCACTCTTGAGAACCAAGAGACAATCTGATTTGTGAGCTGCCAAATCTGGCCTGAGCCCCGAACAGCCGTGTTTAAACCCAGACCACCGGCCGTCTTCATTTGCTGAGGGACCGACGGTGGTGCCTCGTCTCTTCCCCCAAAACAGTTTGACGAGGGCGCTTGGATTTGCTTAACTTTTTAGTAGATCCTTTCTCCCACCTTCCAAAGCCCTTTGCCAAAATAATAATAACGAGGCAGAGAAAGAATAAATTTAATAGCGTGGGGGAAGAGGGGCACTACTAAAGAAGAGCCTGTAACGTACCGCAGGGAAGAGCTCGCTCGGTGGCTGGGGTGGCCAGCACAGACTGCGCTGGGGTAGGACTGGTCCCTGCTGAGCACCGGAGAGTTGCAGAGCATCTGGGCAGGGGCCCGAGAGGCTGTAACGCCCTGCAACAGGGGCAACATCACAGGCAGGTCTTGGTGTTGGCAAGGGCTGGAGCCAGGGACGAGCCCCCACAGAGGTACCCACACAACACAGGAGGAAACTGTCTTCGGAGCAGCAGCGCTTTTATTGAACCCAAATCCCGAAGCTCCAGTAAGACACAGACTTTCTTTATTAATTTAACACCATGGGCTTTTCAGAAATGCCTCGACATTGTTACTGATAAGGGTAACGCGCGTGGCAGGAGGGGGCTGCGGTCCTGTCGTGGCGATTGCATTTCGCTTCTGCCCCCAGCCCGGGGGGGAGGTGGGGGTGTTTCTTCTCCTTTCACCATCTCAGAGAGTGGATTTGGCCCCACAGTTTCTAGGAAACAAGCCCTCTCTCCCTCCGAAACGCGTCTTTTATTTTTTTGCAATTTTAAATGTACGTCGAGGAAGCCAAGTTTCATGGCCATTATTGCACAGTTAATAACCCTTTGGAGACTGCAGACATGTGTTATATACATCTTCCCGAGCAGTCATTTGGCTCGCCGCCTGGAAAATGCCAGCATGCGAAGGGTTAACTTGGCCATTACTCAGCCTTCTCCCTTCTCTCCAGCCACCCTTCTCCAAACCCGTCCTGTCCTGGTCCTAAGCGGGCAGTCCCAACCTCACGGGTGATGCTCTCCTACCCGGGACGCTCGGACTCCTTCCCCGCTCTCCCTGCAGCTCCTCGCCTGCCTGCGGTCTGTGGGCAGCGCGGATTTCCTTCCCTGCCGCGGGATGCACCGGTCCTGACACCGCAGAGTTTGGCCAGGCTGGTCGGGCATGGATCTGGTAGGTGCTGCTGTTACCTGTGCAAATGCTCCCCCAAAGAAGCCAGAGACAGCTTAATGACAGGTAGGGACCAAGAAAGGCTCTTTCAGTATTTAAAACAATCAACCAAATAAATACAAGTAGTTCTGTAGGTGCCAGAAATGGGTTTCCTACAGATCGGGTTTTCACAGCGAGTTAGAGGTTTGATTAAAGCTTCTTCCCTGGATAGAGGGTGTTTAAGGCTGTGCTGCTTCGTGTTGGACTCACTCCTTACGGCTGGACTCCTTATGGCCTTTTCCAACCTGGATGATTCTCTGTGGAGTCTCCAGTGTCTAGTACTGTTGAGGCAGCCCTCAGCAGAGGCACTTGTGAGGTTTTTGCTTCCAGCAGCCTGAATTCTCCTGAGCCTGCAAGAGAAAAACTCCCCCTGGGACATCTCTGTCAAGTCTGGCTGAAAACGGACAGCCTGTTCCTGAGCTCCTGGCAATAAGGAGCAGAAAGAAAAGTGACCGTGATACTGGAGGTGTCCAGGGACAGAGCCGAGCCACCACCTGTGTCCTCATGGGAGCACGAAGTCTGCTTCAGTTAAGGTAAACCCACACCAGGAGACGTATCCATTTCTTTGTCCTAGCAGGGAGCTTTATTCACGGGCTGACGAGGGTTCCCTTTTGTCAGGGGGAGTTTGCTTTGGTTGAGATGTGTCTGTCACAAACAGTGAGTGCATCACATAAGGTTTTCCCTGGAGATCTTCCCTCTAAACACTTCCCCTCTGCCTGTCTGCAGGGGCCTCACAGCTTCACCCAGCTGCAATGGGGAAAAAAAAGTCCTATTTCCACGGAATACAGAGAAAAAAGAAGAAAAATACTGCTGTGGGATAAGGGCTGAGGAATGGACTCCCAAAATCCCAGGTCACTTCACACCTGCCCCCAAGGGAGTGAAGATCTGGCTACATCCCCGCACTGGTGCCACTGGTGTCTGCACAAAACCTTCTGGGGCATCTTGCTGCCTTGATGCAGATGTTTGGAGAGATCAGGGTGCAACGCTGTCAGGAGCGGAAAATGACATTGCATGTGTGCCACTGTGGGTGAGAAAAGCCAGGAATATAAAAGAACGTGCTCCCAATTCTCCCAACACAGCTGCAGGGTGCCAGGAGAATCCACTCCCGCCAGCGCAGGCAGCACTTCACGTAGAGAGCTCAGAAACCTAAGTGTACCACCACCTCCGTCCAGACCATGCTGGGATTTTTAAACACAGACAGGGCCAGTCCAGGATCTGTTTGGTATCCGAGAGCTGCGCATAGATAGCCATCACCCAGGCAATAATAATCAGCCACACGTCACTCCCCAGGCATGCAGGAACAAACGGACAAAGGAAAGAGCCGCCGTTGTTTGCGGCTGACCCTAAAGTTCAGCAAGGCTTTTTATGAAGTCCAGTGTTGCCACCTCTTATGATGTTATCAGGAACCTGGGAATAGCTGGCACTTTCTTTTGTTCTGTTTTATGGTTTGTTTGGGCTTTTCCTCTCCAGGCCTTGGCTCCTGCAATCACGAGACTGATTTCTCATTTAACTCCGTCACTCCATGTTTGACCCCATGACAGGCTGGGAAATGTGAGCTGTGAGAAGCCTAGAGGCTTAAAGCCCGGGAGCTTCCCAACCCTAGGATTGTCTAAAATAATCCTTTCTCAAAAAACGATGCCCTCGATTTCTTTTTTGGTGCGGAGGCAGATTTTCGGAACGCTTGGAGTTGACAACAGCAGAGCCCTTCATGCAGACACCACCTCCCTCTTGCCCTGGCACTGGCCCTCAGCTGGTCACATCTAGTGTTCCCCTTCTCCTTCTCAAACATCCCCATTTGTATCCAACACCTGCCTTGGATGAGCATCACCCCCAGCCCCCCGCCCCCAACCCAAGTATTTGATATACTTGGGAGCTTCTCCTTCTCTGCATATTCCTTGCGGCAGGGCACAAGAAGCCCGAGGAGGAGATTTGTAAGCCAAGAAGGTGGTGCGTGACTTGAAAGAGAAATAGAGGTGATGCTCAGGGGATGCACAAGACGGTACAGCCGTCTGCAAGGTTGTCTACAGGGGCCTGGATGTGGTGGCCCAGTGCAACTGCACAGACCTAAAGTGGCTTCTTTCCATCATGAAAGTCCTAATAAGGGAAACTGCCGACTTAAAACACTCTTAATAATGTTTTCCTATTTCTTTAACACCTCTCCCTTGAGCACTCTCTCCCCCCTTCACAGCGTCTTGGCCAATTACACTTGCAAAGCAAACAGAAAACTCAATATCCCCACGAGCGCGGATTACCAGGGGTCAGGGGCCCTCGGCAAGCGCTGTGGCGGGGGCTCCGAGGTGGGTCACGGCACGGGAGCCTGCTCTCCTCCAGCCCGCAAGGCCCTTTCCCGTCCCCGGAGAGGGGGGGGCCCACAGCCAGGCACTGCGGGTCTGGGATGACCCTCCTTACAGCCCACCAGAACTGCAGGGCCATGAGTGGGTGGAACGCGCCAAGGAGGACAGGGCTGTCCTCCAAGCACAAGCACCACTGGACGGTGGCACAGAGCTGAGGAAGGACTGTGTCCCGAGGCCCCCCAGTCCCTCTGATTCCCCCAGCCTGGGGCTGCAGAACATCCCTTTTCTCTCGTGGAAGCGAAACTGTCCCAAGCCCACATGCTCGGGTAATTGTTGCTCTGGACTTTTGTTGTCTAAATCTTCTTCTTTTGTCTCATATTCAAGCTGCTCTCAAAGCTTTGTTAAACCATTTAAACTAGCTTTTATACAAATTCATCAGTCATAAACCTCCACCTTTTATCCATGAGCAGCGACAGGAGAAGAACGCAACAGCATTCAGAGTTACTTTTCCCCCGCAGGACCAATACTTTACTCAAGTTTGTGCAAATTTTCCTGGTTGCTCCCATTTTGGATGCAGAGCTATGCGGAAACATTACTACACCACCGCTGTCAGAAGCAGCGCAGAGTTCACAGCCCAAAACCTCTGGCTGCCTGGAGCTTTTAAAAATTAACAATACAGTTTTGTTAGCCTTTTCCCCAGACTTGGCTGCTCTGCAGTTCTCCCCCTGTAGACCACTCAGTCTTCGTGGTACCTCCCCATCACCCTCATTTGAGCCAGCAAATTCCCCAGCGCTGTCCCAGGAGGACAAACACCCCCGGCAGGGAGGGAGCTGAGGGCACTCAGCATCCAGCACATGCTGCCCCACAGCCTTTGGTATGAGCTCCACAGCCTGGAGATGCAAACTGGTACGTTTGGTCAACTGATGTTGCATATCTATGTTAGTTGTCTAGCCTAGGGGACACTTGGAGCACCTATTTGGGGAAAGACCCTCACATTTTGGGCTCTTGAGCTGACCCAAAGCAGCAGAAGCATCTTTGTTCTCAGGGGAGAAAGGAGCAGGGCAGGAGGATGCACTGTGACCATTGCACAGCCACATCTGCAATGCCATGTGCTTGGACAGAGTTTGTGCCAGTCACGCTCTTCTAAGCGCCAGCGAGGGCTGCCTTCTCCTCCACAGCCAGCAAGGAAACCCGACTGCCCACGTCAGCAAAGTCTGCTCGGAGCCACTAGGTAAGAACCGGCCAGACGGAGGGCCAGCGCGAGGTCTGGAGGGAGCAACCCTCCCGGAGTCTGAAACACATCCTGCTCTCTAATCAACAACAGCCACCAATACCTCATCCCAGTCCATTTGGGGCCAATATTGTCATTATTTGCAAGGCCGTACAGTGAACCAAGAACAGAATCGGGATCCTCCTCTGATGCTAGATCCTCTCTCCCAACAGAGCTGGCAATTGACTTTGGCTTGGTTGCAAGTATTTGTTCATAAAAGAAAAATATTAGCGTCACTCTAGGACTGTTATAACTGCCTGCTGTCGGGCTTTCTGGGCTGGACACCCACCAGGAATGAGAGGAGATGCGTTTCAGTTAACCTGCTGGCGGTAAGGAGTCCCACTGGCACCGTCTGTGAGCTGCGATGGAGGAAACTGTGCCAACAGCGGGGTACCAGCCCACGGCAAACCCACGCGCCGCCAGGGCCAGACAGGCAACCTCGAAGCTTCAGTCTCTGCCGGGACGGTCCAGCCAAATCCAGCTGCCTCCTGGCTCTGAAAGGGAAACCTAGAGAAGGGCTGGGGTCAGATGGGAACCACGGCGGCTGCCACCCACAGTCTACGGCTTCCGAGCGCCTCCTGCTCAGCCACAGCCGTGCCTGGAGAGAGCTCGAGGAAACACTTCATCCCGCTATCAAAGCAAATCGGTTCCCGGCTCCCTACGCAGTCAGAGCTGAGCGCAGCCTGACGACGAGGGTTGTGCCGAATGGGATTAAAGAACCTCGTTTAGACCGACAGATCTCTCTTTCCTGCTGACGCGCGAGGGGAGCGTGGGAGTGCACGGGCTGTTTGCTTGGCTCAGTGGCCCATTTCAGCCAGGGCTTAGCACAGCCATGGAGCCGCTGGGTTCCTCAACACACTCGTCCTCCTGCCAGGGACCAACCCCAGTAGCAGTACAGGAGGAGGTGGGCACTGTGCTCCTCCCCCCGGTTTCTAGGGGGAAAACTCCTAGAACTGCTAGATTTTGGTCTTAATTATTTGTCTCTCTGCTCTGCGTTTATAAAAAGCCATTTGTCCAGCATTTAACACTGCTCAATGAGTGCTTCAACCTGGGGCTGCAGTAACCACTACTTATTTGCATTAAAGATGTTTGGGAACAGCTTTCTGTAGAGAAAACTTTTCAGTGGTGCCTCCTGCCAGGGCACTGTGGTGGTTTTGGAGGTGTTTTAGGGCAGTGTTCCTGGAGCACAAAACCTGAAGCTCAGTCCATGCCCCTGCACATCATACTCACCAGGGCGATGTAGCACCCGTTCCCTGAGCAGTCTGCCTTGTACCTCGTCTTTTCCAGCACACAGCCACCACCCAATTAATTCATCTTTCTGCCTTTGCAAAAGTCGATGGTGGGGAGATGCTGCCAGGTGATGCACGGTGGGCTGTTCACGGCCCTTAGCCCATGAGTGCAGGCGTTCCCCCTCTCTCTGGTCAACCTGCTCAGCAGTATGGTGATGGACTGTGTTCTGGGGACAGGCTGTCCTCGGGGAGCTCCCATCCTCCCTTGATAAGAGCACCGGGCACGCTGAACACAGCCGAGGTTAGTATGTGGTGTAGGGTGCCCTCCCAGTGCGTGCTCACAGTTCTTTTTCTTACACAAAGCTCCTTCTTGGCATTCCCAAATCCTTGAGTTGCTCTGGCCGTAATGCTCAGCCCCCATTGGACTTAAAGGATTTGAGATGGAACTGCTCCTCAGTCTCTGTCTCCTTTTGTGTTTGGGAGGTGATGTCCGCCTGCTCCCTCCCTTGCACATGCACACACTGAGCCTGGCCCAAACCCTTCTACCCTCAGAGCTTTGCTTTTTGGTAGGCAATGGTGCAAAACACAGGGCACCTCATACACTTGGGGTGGAGAGTCTGTCTCCTAAGGTGGAACGGCAGCGTAACCCTCCTCATTCTGAGAGTGTTATCTTCTTTATTTGCATTACAGACATTAAAGATGTAGGTGAGAATGGGGCTTTGCTTACCAGCAGCTGCAGACTCTGTGGCTTGACAAATACATAGTTTAAATTGGCAATACAAAAAAAGTACAAGCAGTAAAGCCGAGCCGGAGATTTAACATCCCTCCCTCCCCAGCCCCTACCAGAGGTACCAGATGCAGCTCCGGTACCATGCAGAGCGCTGCGCCCTTGGGAGAGGCTCACTGGTGGCACCCGGGTGGATGCCAGCCCTGGCGACACCGGCACGCTGGTCCTCGGGACTGGTACCGAACACCGTCCCTCGGTAAAATTCGTAGTGCTTTTTCACCGGCGATGTCCCAGACAGTTGTGGCGCAGTCGGACACCGACCGAGTGGAAATTGCCCGTGGCGAGAAACACTTCTGCACCCGAATCTTCCAAAGGATCGGTGTGTTCTAAAGGGCAGAAAGATGGACAGAAATGCGACGCGGGAGCCGTGTCCGAGCCGGGAGCGGTGTCCTGCTATTGCCACCTGGTGGTCCCTTGCGGCAGTAGTGGGTGACAGCCCCGGCGGCTGCAGCGGCGCCGGTACCGCCGCTCCCCCGGCGCCGCTCCGCGCTTCCGAAGGGAGCCGGTAGCCGGGGACCGGCGACAAGGCCCGGGGCACAAATCCTTCCCACGGCTGAGGCATTTCCTTCGTGCCCGGTGATGGCTGCCCTCGGCCTGGAGACCAACAGTGCTGTTTGCTGTGCCTCTGGCGCGGGCACCTACGGTTCTACCACGCAACAGGACAGAGGAGTATGGGCCACTCGCCATCATCTTTGGAAGGTCCTGGAGAGCAGGTGAAGTGCCCGAGGACTGGAGGAAAGCCAATGTCACTCCAGTCTTCAAGAAGGGCAAGAAGGATGACCTGGGAAACTACAGGCTGGTCAGCGTCTCCTCCATCCCTGGAAAGATGATGGAACAGCTCGTTCTGGGTGTCATCTCCAAGCATCTGGAGGAAAAGAAGGTTATCAGAAGTAGTCAACATGGATTCACCAAGGGGAAGTCATGTCTGACTAATCTGATAGCCTTCTACCATCTGGATGGATGACTGGATGAATGGATAAGGGGAAGGCAGTGGATGTTGTCTACCTTGACTTCAGCAAGGCTTTCGACACCATCTCCCACATCATCCTCACAGGCAAGCTTAAGAAGCGTGGGTTAGATGAATGGACAGTGGGGTGGATTGAGAACTGGCTGGCAGAAAGAGCTCAGAGGGTTGTGGTTAGTGGTGCAGAGTCTAGTTGGAGGTCAGTAACGAGTGGTGTTCCCCAGGAGTCAGTACTGGCTCCAGTCCTGTTCAATATATTCATCAATGACCTGGATGAAGGGATAGAGTGTACCATCAGCAAGTTTGCTGATGACACAAAACTGGGAGGGGTGGCTGACACGTTGGAAGGCTGTGCCGCCATACAGTGTGACCTGGACAGGCTGGAGAGTTGGGCAGAGAGAAACCTAAAGAAATTCAACAAGGGCAAGTGTAGGGTACTGCATCTGGGGAGGAATAACCCCATGCACCAGTATAGGTTGGGGGCTGACCTGCTGGAGAGCAACTCTGTGGAAAGGGACCTGGGAGTCCTGGTGGACAACAGGATGCCCATGAGCCAGCAATGTGCCCTGGTGGCCAAGAAGGCCAATGGCATCCTGGGGTGCATCAAGAAGAGTGTGGCCAGCAGATCGAGGGAGGTCATCCTCCCCCTCTACTCCACCCTGGTGAGGCCACATCTGGAGTACTGTGTCCAGTTCTGGGGACCCCAGTTCAAGAAAGACAGGGAACTGCTGGAGAGGGTCCAGCAAAGGGCTACAAAGATGATTAGGGGACTGGAGCATCTTTCTTCTGAGGAAAGTCTGAGGGACTTGGGTCTTTTTAGTCAGGAGAAAAGAAGATTGAGGGGGGATCTTATGAATGCTTATAAATACTTAAAGGGAGGGTGCCAGGGGGATGGGAACAGTCTTTTTTCAGTGGTGCCAGGTGATAGGACAAGAGGCAACAGGCACAAACTTGAACATAGGAAGTGCGATCTAAACGTGAGGAGGAACTTTACTTTGAGGGTGGCAGAGCGCTGGCACAGGCTGCCCAGAGAGGTGGTGGAGTCTCCGACTCTGGAGACATTCAAAACCTGCGTGGAGACTGTCCTGTGCCACTGCTGTAGGTGTCCCTGCTCTGGCAGGGGGGTTGGACTGGATGATCTCCAGAGGTCCCTTCCAACCCTGACCATTCTGTGATTCTGTGACCTATTCCCTCGGCAGGCGGTAAAACCCTCTCTGATGTGTAAAATGAAGAAACTCAGAGGTTTCTCTGTCCTCAGCATTGTTTTACAGAGCAAGAGTCTGTCTTCCTCTCAGCAACACTCGGTGAAAGGAGCATGGTCCTTCCATGGCCCAGAACGAGGATGCTCAGCCGTGGGCCGGCAGCTCCACTGCCTTGTTGCTGCCGGGATGCTGCGTCCCTCCAGATATGGGACTAACCTCACAAGCTGTGGCTGAGCACCGATGTTTGCTTTGGATAAGTCCCTAAACGTTAAAAAAAAAAAAAATCATTGCCCACAGGAGATGGAGCAGCCATATTTGCAATTCACAGTGCAGAAACACGGCAGTGCTGGTTTATGATTTCCCGCATTTCGGCTATGCATGCCAGGGCAGGAGAAGGGGGAGGCATCCCACCTTCACTATTGCTTGGGTTTTATGTCAGAGCAGGATCACAACTGGGTGCAGGAGGGGAAACTGCAGCACAGAAGTGGGTGCGTGGGGCAATTTCCATGTTCAAGAAATGCTGTGCGTGCCGTGCTGAATAGTACGTGTTTGCCCTTCAGGCAAAAGGGGCTATTGCTCCAGTGTCCTCTTCTCTGCTCAAGTGCCATCCTTGTAGGATCCAAAGGATTTGAAGGGAAAAAAAAGCTCCAAACAGAACTGCTGTCTGACCTCACCGCCCTTTGCAATAGGGAAATGTATGAAACATTCTTTGGTTGTTGAATAATTCCTCCTTTAAAATAGCAAAGGAACTAGGTAGGATTTGCACAGCCTGATAAGATTTAGCACAACCTGATAAGATTTAGCTCCTGCTTCCCACAGATTCTTCTTCTGAAACACTAGGACTTCTCCTGCATTGTATGCAGCCCATGACATAACCAAGAAGCTTACCCGTACGTACCAGCATTTCTCATGCAGGGGGGTTGTAACGAGATGGTCTTTAAGGTCCCTTCCAACCTAAACCATTCTATGATTCTATGACTGCTTTCTGGCTTGAAAGGGGAGGGACTGCTGTCCCAAGGATGTCTTTCAAGAGATACATCCACAGTTTGGGCAGAGACAAAGGCAGATCTGTGTTCAGGTGAGTGTCCTAGAGACAGAAGATCTCATTTTCTCAGGAGGATTTTGCCCTGGGCTATAGGAGGAGGAAAGTCTGAGGCTGTGCCCTGCTCCTGATGTTCCTGATCACTGGAGAACACAGTGCCATGCAGCCCTTATCATTTTATCCGGTTGCTTGAGGTCTGGATCCAGTTCGCATCAGCATCATGGGAAAAGCTCCTGTGAATTTCAGTGGGAATTTAATAATCTATTTCACTGCTCAACTCTAACTTTTTTTAGACCACTTTCTTTTGTGGTAGGAAAAATAGGGACTTTTCACCACCTGAAACAACTGCCTGGGAGCTGTTTCTTCCCACCCCAGCTCAAAGCAGAGCAGTATTCTATGGCTACAAGGACACGCTTCTTGCACTTCAAAGTCACCGTGGATAGGGTTTTTACTTGTTATTCCACTTATTTTTTCTGACTTTGAGATGATTATGGGGTCTCCTCTGAATGCTTTATGGGGTAACAAAACTCCAGAAGAACAGGGGTCTTTCCAGCTGAATAAATAGAAGGTATTTTCATAAATCTTCAGACTATCGGAACATCAACAACATTATCCTACATGGGTTGTTATGACTTTGTATTTGCAGAGTCATATGTTGAAGCTTAGACCTGTGCTTTCAGCCTTGTCTTCCATTAAGCCAGAAACTTCGAGTAATCCCACAGAGGGTACTTCAGT
This sequence comes from Anarhynchus alexandrinus, assembly GCA_008711295.1. Lineage (NCBI taxonomy): Eukaryota > Metazoa > Chordata > Aves > Charadriiformes > Charadriidae > Anarhynchus > Anarhynchus alexandrinus. The sequence continues at coordinate 1,419,345 of VUYV01000035.1, read as the reverse complement.
TAAATAAACTCTCTCAGCCCTACTTGAAGGTCTCTGTAGTCGGCTAGGGTGAAGACTACACCGCTTTGATCACCTCCATTTCCTCAATTGGGAATCCCATTCCTTGACAAGGGATTAATGTCAGGGCTTTACCTCCTCTCTGCTGCTTCAGATCTTAACACACGTGGATGACAGGACAGAAAGCGAAACCTTTTTTTTTTTTTCTGCAGGAGTCCCAGTTTTCTGGCAAACGATTTCCCCTCTCCCCCATTATATCCCAGTACTTTGTGAAGTTTTCCCTCTCGTGTGTCCTATCTAAAAAATCTTACACTTCAGTAGGCAAGCGTGCTACCTTAGCAGTATGTGTAACACTGCTGCTACGGCAGGTTGGAGCAGAGATGGGGCATGGAGAAATCTCTGCAGATGAGGTTCAGCAGCAACACAGGTGACCAAAACCCTGCGGGTGGCAAGCAGGATGGCAAACACGAGCCAGACAATGGAAGTTCAAAGAAATGATCTAAGATTGAGCTAAGTGCCTCACTCAAGGTGTGCCCAACCCTTGCAGCACAGAACAGCTGGTTTTTGTACCCGTTAGTGGCAGGAACATCTGGAGCTGCAACTGTTCATAGAATCAGAGAATCGTTTAGGTTGGAAAAGACCTTTCAGATCATCGAGTCCAACCGTAAACCTAACACTGCCAAGTCCACCACTGTTCATGGTGACACCCTTCCTCCCCCAAAACGTGTTTCAGAGAGGGGTTACCCTGGGCTGCTGGTTTCGTATCCCCCTCTCAAGCTTTTGGTGCTGGCTGCTCTCAGAAGTGGGTGATGACTGCCCTGACCTTGTCTGTCAACATCTATGGTTCTATAAACCAAGTAGCATCCTGCAGAAATAAGGAGACAGTGAGAGAAGATGCTCGCCACTGAAGAGCTGGAGGAAGCAGCCTTTAAACGAGTCTTTCACACCTCTGTCTGTAAGAAAAGCCTGTGTGATGCGTTGGCCAAGCCCTCTGCTGACTTTTCCTCTCCTTATTCACGGAGCTCTGCTCAGGAAAGGTCCGCTCCCTCTCGATGGTGCTGCTCACCCACAGTGCCACCTTACTGTCCGACACGTGGATTACTCTCTGTCTCTAAAGCATGGGCATCAGGCAGATTTCATAAATTTCGTAGCAGAAATCACATTCTCCGTGGGAATACAGATGTCCTGCATGACCTTCAAGAAATCAGAGCTGTCAATCTACCTCAATACTAAGTCCGCACCTCAGGCAGCCAAAGCTCAAAGTCTACAGGTGAGAAATGGCTCCACGTGGCACAGAGAGAAGAGGAGGGAGCCCATAAAACTGACTGGAAAATGGGAAGAGATATTTTCTGTGATTTTGGACATGACGGATGAAATCAGCTCAGCGGTACATTCTTGGCTCCTTCGCAGCTCCATGCAGAGGGCTCCTGAGCTCTTGGGCTGCTCACAGCCACCAACCAACTCTCTTGGGCTTTTTCACAACTGGGCTAAGTTCTTACTCTCAGCATGGACTTTCCTTTCTGCCCGCCAGTTATCTGCTGTTCTTCAAACCCACAGCTGGGGGAAGTGCCTGTGGAGATGGTGTTTTTCTTTCTAAATCAGCAAGATTATTTTTTTTTTATTATTCACAGTTTGCAAGTTGTAGCCAAAACTCACATATCCCTGTTTGATTTGTTTTCCGTCTACTTTATTCTTACTCATAGGTTTAAAAAAAAAATTAATTCAGATAATAAAACCAAAGTATTCTGCTACAGTTCATTATTTGGGCTGAAACACCTTCCCTTATGCTTGTTTGCCCATGGGAAGGGACGGTAAGTCAGAACCTCTGTGATCTTCCCGACTAGGGAGGCAGAAACGGAAAGAGTAAGAAATACGGAACAGCTTTTCAGCTGATGATACAAATCAGCACAGCTCCCTTTTTGTCAGGAGAGCTTTCCTGCTTTCGCCAGCTTAGGAGCCACGTCCGAGTTGTTTCCAGTGCACTTACGATGAGACATTTAGGTAGTAATCCCACGGCAATCTAACTGGGCAATCGCACCTCAATCCATGTATAAACACAGGCACTCCTGGGAAAAAAAGAATTATCTCTGTATTTGCATATTATTCTAACATTCCTCAAAGACTCGCAACTTCATAAGCAGCCCTAATATGCACAACAAAAATGGAGTAAAGATACAAAAGTGTGTTGGCATTCTGGAGTGAGTTGTTCCTAGTATACACAGGACCACTTTCAAGTATTTTAGTCAAAGCATAAAGCTTGAATAATACAAGTGATGGATGTTGCACCCATCACTTTTGCTTCCTCTCCATTCATGAATTGCCCGGGAAAAAACAACAAAAAAGTTCATTTACAGCAATCGCTGTTACCTCTTAAGAAGGGGGTGGGTCATCCAGCCTTTTCCACGCAAGGGAAACACTTGGAAGAGTAAGGAATTAGTTCCTGAATGGGCTCTCATTGGAAAGCTGGGAGGGAATGGGAACCAGCGAGGAGGACACTGCAAGGCGCGGAAAACAAGGAAATCTTTACACAGACACCTGTTTTTAAAAAATATTTATTTATAGCGTGCAGCATAACCGACCAGACAAATTACGTGGCATTAAGAACAAAAAAAAAAGATAATAATACCAAACGATACAAATTGACAAAATGAGTCCTGTGGAGTAAAGGAGATCTGTAAATCACATCCAGAGCAGATTGGTACATCTATGTAGTAAACAAGCACAGAGGCAGCATAGGACACGCGGACAGGAGGACCTGAATAAAATCCAGAGGAATTAAATGGAACAGAAGAGTTTCCACTGATTCTAATGGACTAAGATTTCATTTTCATTCTATAATTCTATCATAAATGAATTGCAGTGGTCAAAGTGACACAGCAGAAGCAGATGCACGGTGACCACGCATTAAAGCAGGACCCATTTTGTGAAATGGTCAAAGTAATGCATTAGAGTCCATCATCTGTGCTCACGTACACTACCTACAATTGTTCTGCACTTGCATTTTGAGACTCTTTTCATGATAACATTAAAAAAAAATAAGGGCATTGAATAGACTGAAAATCTTGAAGCACCATGATATTAATTTCTTTAGCACGAATTGCGTTCCCCATGAGTTCAGCGTCTTGTTTCTGAGTTTCTATCAGTAAAAAGTGGAAAGTGAAATGCGTATAGCTTCAGGAATGACAAATCTGATGTTAACACAGGGCGAGTGTCCAGTCCCACTGTGACAATCTGTTCCCGCTTCTTTCCGTGCTGGGGGTGTTTATCCCCAGTACCCAGTGGTTTATGTTCAGAATTTTTAGGTCTCATCACTTTGGTTGGCCGTGACAGTAACCCCCTTCCTTCCACACCCCTAACTGCAACGCGATGTAGTTACTTGGTTGTTTACTGCACTTAGGCTTAATCTTCACCTTCAGGACATTATTTCCTTCCATATTCTTCCGTACTCACCCAAAATTTGCCTCAACGTTTTATGTTTGAATGTATTTATCTGCCTTTTACTCTTCCTTTAAGACCCTACTCTCACACCGATTTAAAACAACAGGTCTTGTAATTAGGTTGGATAACTGCAATCCAGAATTTTTCCTAGGCAAAACTCCAATAGAGCTAATTGGCTTCAGTGGGAGACTTGTCTGAGTAGGAAGGGCAGGATTTGGCCTCAACGAGACCATAAATTCCAGTTTAAAACTCAGTAGTTGTTCAGAGGCTCGCTCCTGTGACACCACCGCTCTTTGTGCTTCCTTTGCTGAATTCCTTTCCGAGTCATAGCAGGAAAGCTTTCTGGCACCAAAATCAAATGATAACGCCCTGGCCTTCTCCCAAAACCCGGTTATGTCTTGTAGAAGGCATCTTTCTCTCCGCTGCTCTCAAAGGGAGCGTAAAGCCTCCAAGACGTTGGGTTTCAACACTTTGTTAGGAAAGGCCAGTTCTTCTCATGTAGGCGATAAACAGGCCCCGATAAGCACCTGTGACCCTGCCAAACTCACCAGTTGCTTCAGGTGATGTAATAAGTACTTACACTTCCAATAAACCCACACTGCAGTATTTAAGGTGTTCTCCACAGCTGTGTAAGGAAGCACAATGCTGTTCGACTACTGAGGGGATTCTGCCCGCTCAGCCCCAGCAGCTCTACACAACCCCAAGCACTGGTTCAGGAGTCCCATCCCACCACTGTATGTTTCCCAGCCCTCTTAGAAGCTGTAGGCCACACTCCTTTCTTGGTGTAATTCTCTTTTTGTGGTAAAACACAAACATTCGGGATATTACATGGTCCAAAATATAAGTAAAAATTAAGCACAGCCTAGTTCAACAGACCAGACGTAGATATTTTCACACCACCAACCTCTATAGCAAAGCACACCTACGGTTTCTTGTAACTGCACAGAAAACACTTCACCCTTCATATCTGAGATCCCAAACATTTCCCATTCTTTCAAATGCTTCAGTCACTGAATTACATCCCCCTTTGCCAAGGAAATCTTGAGAAAACAAGTCAGTCATATAGCGCTTCCCGTAGGTCACCGAGTTCCTGCCTGAGCAGCCTTAAGGGGAAAAGAGCCTTTCCGAAGGAAAAGCTCTGCGCTGAGTCCACTCTAGCAGTGGTCCCCCTGGTCTCTATCAAGCTACTGGATTTAGTTCACCGGATGATCTCAGCTACTGTAGAACCACATGGAGAGCCTCTCACCTCTAAAACTTATGACACAAATAATTTACGGCCTCGTGAGCCAAATGCATCTGGAAATGAGACTGGTACCACCCTGTTTGAAAGGCCCAGGCTCTCCTCGGAAAGCCCCAGGACTAAAAACGCTGCTGCACTCTGCGCTAGCGTTAGAACAAAAGTGCAAAAATAGGACAGAGGCACTTGTGGTAAGAGGAGCTGATAAAACATCCACTGTTCCTCCACTTCTTACAGCATAAACAGCGGTATGTGGCCTCAGTCACATACTCGCATCCAAGTTTGGCTCTAGCCAAGGTGATTCCTGATTTTCAAGAAGAGCAGAGATGGAAATACAGATTCTGATATCAAATGAATACACAGCGCTGACGATGTGCCATTCCTTGCTCACCCCGGGCTCCCCCAGTGCCCAGGTACGTGCAGGGAACACACTCAGGAACCACAACACAGAATTTAGCAGACTCCTTCCTGAGAAGACAGTCATCCAGTGCCGCTGTGTGAGACGAGCTCACCAGAAGGGAATGGATCAGATTTATTTTTAATCTTCTGGGCCGTAGGTGTGTCAGGAGCAGGGGGTGTGCAGCAGTTTTGAAGACAAATAAAAAGTGCAAAAGAACCTGTGAGAAGACCCAATTTTTATTCGCTATCTTCCCTCCCCACTGCACCTTCTGTTCTAACCCTGGGCCAAAATGACTGAGATGAAAGACATTTGTGAAACCTGGAGCTCAGTGGGGAATTGGGGCTGAGTTTTGCTATTTTAACAGTGACTTTTTGGACAGGTAGATCTTAGAACACAATATTTGAGTTATCATACAGCGTATTTTGGAGAACGACTGTACTTCTGCAGTGAAGTGAGCTCAGTCACAAACAAATAATTTGACATCCCCCAAGCTAGCTTCCACTGGCCTCCAGGAAATGAAATCTAACAAAAATAGCCATTTTGATGAGGGTTTAAACTGACAAGTAAAGACTGAAACGCTAGTCACTGCACACCATCGTCAAATTTTTCCCACATTGAGTAATTTTGGTTCCTAATGGAGCTCACACTACCTACCTACCTACCTACCACAAAACATCTGTGAATTAAACTGCTCAGTGAAATTTATCTTATATCGGATTGAAAACCAACATTAGAATCAATGGGACACTAAATGATCTGACGCTCTTGAGCTTTGACCTTGTTGAGCACTGCCAGAGTGGAACAGTCGGTGCGTCCAAACGCCTTTCCAAACACTTAGCAATGATTCAGAAAGTGGGTCATTAACACATTTTGTCATGTTATGCAATTTTTCCCTCCCCTCTAAACTGGGCTTTTTTCCAGGTCCAGTAGCCAACAATAAATCAATCACAGTCTCTCATAAGCTTTTTGACTTAAATTCTATCCTGTAGGTTGGGTTAAAAACAGAGTGGAAATCACTGCAGGAGGTAAGGCAGGAGGGAGCTAGTGGTGATTGCTGTTTAGGAGATGTTTGCTTGACCCACAGCCATTCTTGTTGCCATTCTTTGTGGACTCCTCTTCATTATCTGTAACAGAATCTTCCTCCTCTTCATCGCTCCGGTCATCTTTCAAGTCCTAGGGAAAAGAAAGCGTGAGCATATTCTGTACTTGCAGTGCTTACTATCAGGTAAGTTACCAGATTGCTATTATCAGTGCAGTATGGACCTTCCAAAAAGGCCTACGGGTGCCAGACAAGCAAGTAATTTATTCTTAATGTGAATTGAGTATCTGGATCTTTGCAATGGCTTTGAAAAAACACCCAATAGTTTCATTAGTCAGGTGCCCCCATTTGTAATTACAAGATGAAGAGATGGTGCATAAAAATTCCATAAAATTAATTCCGTTCTTGGAAATNAACACCCTCAAAAAAAAAAAAACATGCGTCCCCCATTTGCCTCAACAAAAAAAAAAAAAAAGCGCTAAAGAGAAAAAATGACAGGGAAGCTCTAAGTACTCTAGACTATAAAAAATGCCCCCCCAGAAACACCCTCTCCCCAAAAAAATGGAGGCTGACATCCAAGGAGAAACCAGTTAACACTTTAATCTTGCAGAACCTAATGTTCTTTAGACAAAATTTCTTCCACAACCTTGGCCCAGTCATTTGACCTCTTCTTGCTTGTTTCTGCTTTCCCTTGTAAAGCATTACTAGTAATCCCTGGGTGCTGTGGGATTAATTAACAATTGTGAAGTGCAGGGAAGATGAAAAGAATGTTGTATAAAAGCTAAATATGATGAATACACTCGCCCAAACATAGGAGCTGAGAGGCTGCCTGCTTCTGACAGGTGTAAACTAAACAGTGACTAGTTGTGCCAGCATCTGCTGGTATTAACTTTGCTCAGAGAGACTTACTGACCCTAAAATATTCTTCCCTGCTTGATGGCATATACATCACGTCAACATTTGCAAAGGTGATGCCATGTCTATACAGCTATCATATACGTGCTTGGTATCCTGCTAAGGGAATTGCCAGGGAGGAGGGGATGGTTGCTCCATTAGCAGGGATGAAAGGGGGTCAGCAAGACAGTCTGCCCTTACGAAAATCCCTTCCCAGCTCTATAGGAACAGCTTCTAACCTTTGGCAACCATATTTCATCCCCAGACAGTCAAATACGGCACTCGCTAATGCATGTTTCCACCACAGAGAGAACAGGCATTGTGTCTACCCGGTAGTTCCCAGCAAAGGTAAGGGAGAGGTAAGACACTTCTGTGCTTTTTGGCATGGTACATAAAATATACCATTACTCTCTTATTTCTCAAGTCCTACCATAACCCAAGTCCCTACAACGTGCTCAGAAGTTTGGTTCAAACAGTTGAGGCTTCTGCATTAAAACCAAACACCTCCACTTCCCTTTCAGTGCAACAGGCTTACAGGACCACTACCTGCCTCCCGGGAGAGACTTTCCATCCCAACTGATGACCTGCTCTGCAGACTCAGGGTAGAATGCTCTAGTTAAAGATGCTGTAAATCAAATAAACACTTCCTTCTGCCTAAGCAGTGACTGAGAATGGAAATGAGATCAAAGCAAGCACCTAAGAAACCTTCTCCACCTTCAGCAGTTTCCCGTATGATTAGCAGCTGCCACTGCTTGTGTCTCCTGGTTACTCGGAAGATGCCTGGTAGACCTGATACCAGACGCACATGATACACTCTAGTTCTTGTGTTGAAGAGGTGGGCAATAGTCATTCCCATTCCTCGTGATTTAAGAGACCACCTCTCACTTAAAACCAGGAGTTTCCCCACAGCTGAGGATCAAAACCTGGGCCCTCACACTGTGGCTGACAATTTACCTATTAGCATGACTGTATCTCGTTTGTTAATGGTAACTCCCAAAATTTAACAGGCTAGTCGGTGGTGTCAGTGTTCAAGTGTTGACTGCAGGTGTCGTGGTGTCTTTTTGTAACGCAGGAGGTCTGGGCCTGCAGGACTGTCTGCTGAGGGAGACCTGAGGTTCCTCTTCGTAAGAGAGTAAGTTGCCTCCAGAGCTGTGTGCTGGAGCTGGCAGGTGTGTTAGCCCTTGTGCTGCCTGTACAGCCCCACTGAGGACAAGTCCATCATGGATAAATTTGTTCTCCTTGTCATCTGTCTGGACCTCAACTAAAGAGGCTGAGACTGCACATTCTTCTCGTTCCTGGAACGGTGTGCCAAGGTCAGAGGTGAGGCACAGAAAGGAAAAACAAGCGTTGCTTCTGCCCGTCCTGTATCTGCTCTCAGAATGAACTAGCAATTTCACTTTCTTAGCCTGCTGGTCTGAGGTCTTTCTTAAGCACCAAATTCATACAGAGAAAATAAATGACAGCTCAGTAATAACTCATCCAATTGCAATCTCATATCCCTTTATATATTGCACTTCTAGTAAAATGTATAGGACTAGAAAGAAAATTAAAGCCTAAACTCTGTCTCATCATATAAACTTCCTGGAGATTTTCTTTTGCCTTTTCCCTAACAACATGCAAAGGGTATCAAAACAAACAAATCTTACTGTAAATACTGTAAAATAAACTTGGCATGCCATCAGTTAGAGAAAAGGAAAGACAGCCTTTCCCACACAAACAATTTATGAGGTTCCGCTTCTTTCAGATCACCTCTCTCGCTCCTGGTAGTTTTGCGATTTGTATTTGCAGTAAAAGACAAATGTTGAGGGTGTATAGGGAGGCTTGGTGCTTTTTTGCCACCATAAATGTTTCAGAAAAAAGTCCACAAACTAAACCCAAGTACAGCGTTTGATGCAGAATGTGCCAGACTCACTGGTAGTACTCTCATCTTCTTGAGCAGTCTCCGGCTGAGGCTGCAAACGTGGGGAGTGACGGGGGAGGAGTGCTTTTGGTGCTTAGTGTGAATAGACTCGAGTCAGTAAAGCTCATGAGCGCGTATTTCATTTGGAGTACCTCACTGAGGTCTACAGAAGTTGCTGGTACTGAAGCATATGAAAAGAATAGCTGGTAATTTGCTTTGCTTGACAGCCGGTAGGTGACATCAATTCCTGTTTCCTATAGCAATGAGCTGGCATTTCCAGCATGGAGCTGGAAACTCGCATAGGATTTGCATCCCAGTTCTAATGCTGTCAAGCTGGATGCTCTGATTAAAGGCACTAGCAATTAAAAAACACGTAATTTTTTTTTTCCAGCACACTGGAAATCCCTCCATTTGAGAGAATGTCTTACATATTTCAAAGCAGCAGGAATTAAGTTTCTTTGTAGTCTGAAGCAACCATTGCAAATTTGCTTAATTCTGGGAAAGAAAGTATTACTTCTGAAATCCTGATGTTAATCAAGAAAAAATGCTGCTAAATCAAATCTAAATTTTTATTACACTTTTAATCACGAACCTGCTTCCTGACCAAGTGCCTCTAAAAATTCTTGCTTTATAAGAGTCTGGCCATTTTTGTCTAGCTTGTTTAAGCGACAGAAATCCAACAGAAGCCACAACAGAACAGAACTTTAAATAGCAATAGCTTCATCTGTAACTAGAAAACCAAACAAAACTGTCTTGGCAAACTGTTTAACAGATGATTATAAATATATTAAGATATCATAACTTCGACCTTCTAAAATAACAAAAAAATGTAACATTTATAGGATTTTCCCTGCTTTAATACCAAGATGTTTTCTCTGAGCTCCTCACATCATGTTTTCCAACTCAATTTTCCAACTCAGAGATCCTGCTCTTACTGTCCCTGAGCAACAGCAGATGAATATACTACCAGAAACACAAGATCTGGCAAACTGTAAATACCACAACTGAGGCCATCATTAATACTCAGTGCTTTGGTTTAATGGCATCAACTGCATTTATTATATTTCAGATGGTTTAGGGTAACAGACAAAATGGATGTGTATATTTTATGTTCTGGATGACTAACCAATTTAATCTTTCTAAATGGATGAATGGTTTCAAGGTTTATGAGAAGCAACACTAATGCTATAAAGTCTGCAAGAGAGCCATTTGTAGTGAAGCCAAAGCCGCAAACTTTTATAATCTTTTTTCCTTTTGTTTAACCCTTCCACCTGCTGCTCAGTCTGCCTCTTTTAGTTAAATGAACCGTATTTGTTAAGGTAGTTTTGGCTTCTTGCATTTCACTGTTGTTAGAACGTGTATCGTTCCAGTCATGAGCACCACATCTTATTACATGAACAGTAAAGGAACTTCCAAAAGACTTCACTAAGGAAAAAGACTTCTTGAAGTTAAAAGACTTCATAGGCCACTTCCCAGCCTCTTGTAAGCAGCAAAACATTGGTCCAATCTCCATCTAAACTAACAAAGAATTTACTCCTAATTGTGCAAGTTTCTCTCTCAATAAAGCACTCAGAAACCACTTCCCTCTTGACAAGGCTCTTGGCACTGCACTCTCTGCTACAGCTGAAGAGTGCATCGGGAGAGGGACACGGCTATGCCAGAAGACAGATGGAAGTGTGGGTTTCCTGTTCCTACATGCTGGTGATACCATCTAAAGGTCACTGGGGGAGAAGTGGGACTGGGCAGACACCACCCTTCACTCCTGCTCCCCTTTACTGGGCACACAGCATCTTTGTCCATGTGCATGCTGAGGTCACAATGCAGCCATAGCTTCGTATCTGCTACATAGTAGTTAAAGTGGAAAGTGTAAGAGCAGAGGGAAAGAAAGTGCCAAGCAATTTAAAAAAGAGGCAAAAAATGTATTTTAGCAACATGGATTGATCCTATAAATCAGTGAGGAAGCCTTAGCAATGTGCCTTCTGCTTTCTCAGAAGGGGAAGGGCACTTGCTAGCAAATGCATCCTTAGGTCAGTGTGGCTTACTGCAGATTGTAAGCTGTTACTATAACGACACGCTCCGAAACAGAGATAGCCACCCAGCCAGCATGGCGAAAAAGAATCTGGCTGAGGGACATCTGAGCAGAAGGCATTTCTGCAGTGAAGTTCAGTTGCTACATTTTTTTCACGACTCAGCTTCCAATCCAGCTTCCCCCTGACAAAGGCACATACTTTTTAAGAGGCGTGCAGCAACTTCAGGTGGCGTTATAAAGGCAATAGTGTAGTGTCTACTTCACAAATTCATGGTGTCAGTTTGGGAGTACAGTGGGGGGGTTGTTTGTTCATTTGCTTTTTCAGCCTCTCTTTCTTTCAGCTGACACAGGCTTCCTGTGCCTTACCACAGGCAAAAGCAGGCAAGATCAGTCCATATCAGTTCAAGTTCTCTCTCACTGGTATAACTGTGTCCGTGTGCGCCATCGGAGATGTACCAGGCCTAACTCATCTGGTGGGATCAGCATTGACTCGAGATTTCTCAGCAGCATCAGGAGATTTCAATTTCGCCCCTGCCTGGACAAGACTAAACCCAATTAATCCTGAAAGCTGAGCTCACTCCTCCTGCTGCCGCTCGGAAAGCAGTAGCACAGACTGGTGAACAGCTTCCCCATTCCCACCAGCTGCAGCAGACAGATGTACCCGACCCCTGGTGCAGCAGCAGCAGCGAGTTGGGTGCTCTGGGACACTGACAGGGAAGACTGTAGCTCTCCTTTACTGCCGATGCCCTGCTATTCCCAGGAGTCTGCTGCCCCAGGCTTTGCTGGACTTTCCACCAGCTTTGCTTAAAGACAGTACTAGCTGTAGTTAAAATCATGCAGGAATCGAAATTGAGACAAACCCTCTCTGAACTACATCATTTTCAGCATAGTAAGGTCAAAAACACAGCTCAGAGTAAAAACTCTTTAAGAGATTTGTGTACCTGAACAGAAACATTAATTAAAATAGACTTAGAAATAAATAACAAGCAGCAACTAAATCCCAAGTCTTTTACTAGATCATTTGTTTCATTATTGAGATGTTGGTGTGGAGGAACCTTAACAGCTACACCGATGCACTCATTTTTTTTTTTTTGCTTATTGTATAAAACAAAAAGATTAGCTGCAGACACACACTAACTCTAAAAAGATTCTGACTCTCACTAATACATACAAAGGTCACAGTCAAAGGGCAGTTACACCGTTACAACTGATATTTCAGTGTATAGTAATATACACTACATATTTTTTTTTTTCAATAATACTGCTTTTAAAGTGCAATTAGAAGACTTGAATACTGTATTTCTACATCTTTAAATGCCAGGAAATTTTAATGTGTTCAATAAATCTCAACTCTAGTCCTTATTTTAAACATTATCTGCACATTCCAGCACTGTAACTTTTCCACAAAAAATGCTGCATTTATGATGCATAAATCACAGCACGAATGCCACCTTCTGCCCTGATGGTACCAGTCAGAGTCCAGATCATCACACATGCTAATATACCATATATTAGGACAAGGGGCAACGGCTTCAAACTGAAAAAGGGTAGATTTAGGTTGGACATAAGGAAGACATTTTTTATGATGAGGTTGGTGAGATGCTGGAACAGGATACCCACAGAAGTTGTGGATGCCCCATCACTGGAAGTGTTGAAGGCCAGGTTGGATGGGGCTTTGAGCAACCTGATCTAGTAAAAGACATCCCTGCTCCTGGCAGAGGGGTTGGACTAGATGATGTTTAAAGGTCCCTTACAACCCACACCATTCTATGACTCCATACAGAGATAGCGACAGACTCCATAGGATGGCTACATCACCCTCAGCACGTTCATGTTTTGTAAGTGCACCTATTTGGGAGTACGACTTTTTAACTCTACCAACAGAATGCCAGCTGCTGGTGTATCACAGCTTGGTCTGGTCATTCTCCAGATAACAGAGGTCGCATCTTGCAAAACAGACCGTCAGTCAACTCATTGTAGATTGACCCTGAGAATGACCTACACCCAAGATAAGCCAGGTCCTATGCTTACACAGGAATACGCTACTGTAATTAATAGGTGCCACAGAAGACATATTTCTTCCATTTTTTCATATATGGATTACAATTGCATGGTTCTGCATAATCACTGGGCGCCCAAGTAGCCTCTTGGGGCAGGGCTTAAGGATATACATTTGGGCCTTTTAGGTTAAGCATAATTTATGTGCACACAGTTAACAATTTCTTCTACCAGGTACATAAACATAAAGGCAATTCACAACTGATTCTGGAATTTTAATTATGTATTTTCTGATTTGGTGAAATTTAGATTTTTGGCTTTTCAAGTATTTATTTTTATCCTTTAGCCGTAATTTCCTGACTCTTAAATGTATTTTACATTAAAATCTGAATGTCCTAAATCTTATACCTTAATTCTACCTTAAGAATATTTTCATTTAAATATCTACAAACATATTGACTAGATCTTGATTTCTCAATGTAAAGACAATAAATTCCACAACACCTGCACATATGGAAACAGATTGCACTACAAAGATGAAAGCTATTAGTCAGGTCAGGAACCACTGACTCAAATGAAAGAGATAATAAACAGGAGAGATAATAAAAAGTCAGTCCAAATAGATAGAAGGGGGTACTTTTCTAACAAATAATACTATAAAGTTGATGAATCTCTGAGTTCAACATGTTGAATTCAACATCAATAATTCAACTCAGCTGACATATGACTTAATATGTCTTTACTTTCCTGTGGAGACTAAGCAATATACATTTGGATTCGAGCAAACCGTTCTGTATTTTCAGCCTTGAAGATTTTATTGGAAAATATAATTCCCTTTTCAGCTTATACACACTAGGTAACACAAATAATGTTGATCTTCAGTGGAAGATGTGCTGCTGGACTCTGCTTTCTGCAGTTTTTAAATGAAGATGCAGACTTTCTAGATTAATTGTATTGGACATCTTGTGGTCAAAACTCCTCTTTTTAAATCTCTCTCTTCTATGTAATACCTATTCCCCAAGCTTTCTACTGACAGTTTTCAGAGGGAACCCAAAGAAGAGGTGTGAAAAACAAATTAAAAGAAAAGTTACACTAATTCCTCAAATATTGAAAAGAAACATCTCATAAAACTAGATGTTACTATTAAAACATGACCCTGATTTTTTGATTGAAGGAATAAATTTATCCACAAAAAAGTATCACTTACGTTGTCACTCAGCATAACACACCTGTAACTGGAGCTATAATACCCTGACTGTTCAGAAGGAATAAATCATTGTTTACAGTTAATCAGGTACTCTGTGGTTTCAATAAAGTCTGCTAGCTGTGTTATTGAAATCCACTAACTAAACCTTGCACTCAAGTGTATGTGGCTTTACGATAATGTCAAAAGCCCAGGAGGTACTGAGTGAGTCATAATGTCCCACTGCTTTTTGAATTATTCCAATTTTAAATCCACAGTTGGCAAAGAAACAAAGAACAATATAATAGGCATTTGATGCTGTTCTCTATAGTGAACTTTTTTTTACCCTAGGACAGAACTTGCATTAAGCCAAGGAGTTCAGCGGTATGAACTTTTATCAGAACATGCGCTTTTATTCCTTATAAATGCTTTTTTGGCTACAAAACAGCTGATCAGACACTCGTACTTTTTTCAGTGAGGTATGATACTGCACTTAGATGAATGTTTTGAAACAACACAGCTGCTAAAGAATATTCCTACAGAAGCCTTATAGAACTATTAAACTAACCTGAAACCACAAAGTATACAGCCATGTAAATGATAGGCGCTTCTATATAATGTGTCCATTAAGGTGCTCATTTCTCTATTTTCATTGCTGGGAGGGATTCCATTCCTTGTGTGATGTATCTGGAGGTTATCTCCGTACTTGAACATTATCAATCTAATTTCCAAGTCACATACCTAACGAATAATGTCTTTTCATCCGACATTCGTATCACAATACCTAAAATCCTTTCAGTACAGCATTTCTAAACACCCTGATATTGAGGCTGGATACCGAATACTTTAAGTAGTACCTAATGAAGTTTCTTAAATAGCATTAAAAGTCCCAGAGACTTGTGTGCTTAAGTCACTTGGTGGGGGATTTACTTCAGTGAAGTTCAGTATTCTGAAAGTCAGGTATCTACCCAGAGATCGTTATCTAGGACTGCTCTGTAACCAACAGAAAGAAACACGTCTCCCCAAAGGGTGACCCACCCCACCACTGCCAGGGTGACAACACTGGACACAGTGAATTGCTCACTGGAGACACCACTCTTCCTCCATTGATTAGAGGGATCCTTGAACTTGAGCTGGGCACAGCTGAAGTTACACAAGACAAATCCTACCCTCATGTACTTCACACCATCGCTGCCTGATGAGACTGACCGGGTTGGTTTGCTTGCTTCTTGATGATATGAACTCTGCAGCGTGCTGTGCCTGGTCAAAAGTTACTAGAATTGTGTTACGGAGGACAGACTGCTCCTTTTAAGATTTTTCTTCCTTCTCTGCATATAATAAGGATTATGGAGCACTCCCAGGTCCTCCTAGGGTAAGATTTTCTTTAAATACAAGAGAAGACAATTTCCTTTCTCATTTGACAGTAATCTATCATTAGCTAGCTTTATTTCAAGCTTTTTCTTCTTTTCTTTTTTTATCGATTCAGCAGATTGCAGTACTGTGAACCCCTCTGAGAGGGTGAGAATTACTCACCTCGTAACAAAGTCACAATTCAAATCTCTGCAGCATATATTGAAAATAATAAATGAAGGCCTCAAAAGTTCTGTAGAAGGCCTCAGGTTTGTTCTGTAGATTGATTTTTGGCAATTGAAAAAATAAATACTTATGCACGCTATTTTATATATAGTTTTTATATAGATGCATATATATAGTTTTTGTACAGATGCATATATAACACTAGCAACAAATGGAACATTTCATAAGTATTCTGCGAGAAAATTAAAAGATATGAGCAGTTAACAAGGGAAGCTAGAAAAACTGTCAGCAAATGCCCTTCTATGAACAGCAAGGTAAATCAATTAATCTTAAAGTAAACACTTTACCAATGCTTGTCCCTTCTCTGAATTAGGAACTTTCAAATGAAGAGGGTCATTTAGATCAGGGACGTACTAGAAGTAGAGTTGCCTTGGGTCAGACATACATGCAGAGAGAGGGGCGGCAGTGCTTGTTTGGCCAGATCATTGCTGGTGAAAACTAACACAATCTCATTGACTTCAAGTCGAGCCGCGCTCATTTATACCAGCTGAGAACCTGGCCCTGTATCAACACCACAGACTTCTGCTGAACCGGCCAGGGCAGGAAGCTTTGCTTTCGGAATTACATACAGTTTTGCTTTTCTGTTCTTAGAGGCAGTGGTCATCTGCAGCCCCTACTGAAGTCAAACTCAGCATCTTTGGAAAAAGCAGACTTATGGCAGCAAATAAGAGACCTGCACAGCCGCATTTATGGTGCCGCTAATACAAGAGAGGCAGAGGGAGCATCCACACCCCCAATTTGTTGGGCTATGGCCAGAGGACTGAGTCTGCTCTTGCATAGCCTTGTGTGTGCATAACAGGGCTGTGGAATGGTACTTAGTCCTAATGCTGCCATTCCAGCATATTTTCATGAACCCATCTATTCCAATCAAGTGTCTGGAAATTATTTTCTTCAGTTTCTTATTAGTTTAATTCTCCATAATGGACACAACAGTCCTTAACTTATGTTTTCTAAACTTTACTTGATTTTTATATAATATTCAAGTGGAAGGTGTTGTGGAATTATGGGCATTCTACGCAGGGTTTATTAAAAAAAAAAGCAAAGAAGATTGTTCATGTTTTGAAATCTGAGAAGTACATTTTAGCGTATAGAATAACATACCTCCCTGGAAGCCATTGCTCAGCTGCTGACCCCTTTCATAATCCGGAGTAAAAAGTAAAGATTTAAATAGCAATCTGCCTTTTTACTCACAGTGTCAGGAAATGAACTGGTTGCGGCAAAGGACGCCAGATAATGCTCTTGGATTGGCATGTAACGTTTGTACCGTTGAGAAGAACTGGTGGCTTTTCCTCTTTCACAGACTGTGCTGGGCTACATACTTTGACAATTTACATTACTGAGGTCAGCCTTGACTTCAAATCCCCAGTAAGGGTAGGACTCCAGAGCTCCCCAGCGTGCATACAGGGGCTTTTCTCCTTTTTGCCTATCATTGTACATATCAGCCAGCAAACCTCTTACTCTTTTATGCTTTCTTCTGCCTGCCTCTCACCCCTCCTCCATCAGATGAATTTGGCAGCATAAAGCGAGACATGTAGCCAGGCTTTGGGCTTAGCTAGATTGCTGTAGCAGAATGGGAAATATGCAGATGAAAAAAAGTCATAACAGGAAGTAATTTCCCTTTACTAGGGCATGAGCCTTCACGGTGCTGACCTGGCTGGCTAGCTCCCATCTCCAAGCTATTAAAAAGCTCATGTCCCAAAGGCAGTAATTTGGATCAACTGAGAAGGTTCCCAGATAGACTAGTTTTCATCTCCAAGAGGTAAAACTTTCATTTGTCCTGTTTTGTTCCCCTGATAAGCTATAAATATTTATCTGTTGAGAACCAACAAATTCGACTCCACCATAACCCATTTTCCTGTAAAATGGGGAAAAGGCAACCCTTACCAATCTAGTTCAATCTGGCTTGTGTTTGTGCTAAACCTTCACTCAGAGAACTCAGACTCCAAAGCAGGACATCAGCGTGTACTGGCCCTTCCCAGTCCAGAAAGTAACCACAAAATCTCCAGTGAAAGCTTTTCCACAACTTCCCAGTCCCAGAGAGTCATGAAATTAACTAACTAGATTATCGTTATCCTCTAAAATATATTACTGCTTTTAAAATGACTACTTGGAATGAAGACAAGCATGCCTGTTTGTCTGTTTTATCAGCACCCCCATAGCCATTGGTGCAGTACAGGCTTAACAAAACATGTAAGTAAAAGAAAACAAAAGACTTAAATGCCTCTAGTTTAGAAAACTAATCCCTGTCCCATGTTTAACTCTTGTAGAATGACATTTTTCTGAAATTAGTGACCTCTCACTGAATGTGTCAATTCTCATTAAATTTCATTTTCTGATTATAAATGCCCTGAAAATATTTTTTTTACTGCTTCAGAAAGAAGAAGAAGAAAAAAATCAGCTGAAAGTCTGACTTTTAGCAATCCAATAAATTGCTGTGCATGCCAAAACTGAATATACATGCTTCATTTTCGCATCCCAGTAACTGCACAGTGTACAGAAGCACGGGACTGTTATGCCTGATCAGGGTTATCTGATGACCCTTTGCAGTCAAAAGTCAGAGTTTATTAGCTGGGAGCAACCAGGCCCAGCTCACCTATGGTGTGTCTAGTGCACACCGAACAGCACACAGCTCAAGCACGTGAACACTGGATCCAATTCTATTTGCCACAAAAGAGATTTAAAACGTAATCTCTTCAGAGGCCATTCTACTTTCATGTTGCATAGAGCTTTTTTCCTCTCTAGTTTTAAAAAATAAGATTTCTGTTTAGGATTAAATATCTCAAGTTATTGTACAGTTTAGTGAGAGAGTCAGTGCTGCCTCAGCTGTCAGAACAGCCAAATGTTCGCAGTCACGGCACTCCTGGGGGAACGGAGGCTGAAGAGTGACTCTCGTTTAATAAAGGTAAAC
Source organism: Anarhynchus alexandrinus (assembly GCA_008711295.1). NCBI lineage: Eukaryota > Metazoa > Chordata > Aves > Charadriiformes > Charadriidae > Anarhynchus > Anarhynchus alexandrinus. Next base: position 1,400,726 of record VUYV01000035.1, on the reverse strand, counting down.
CAGTAGATTTTAACCACTGTGGATCCATGGTCTAGTTTTAAAGGATCTATATCTAATTCTAAAGGTAACTAAGGAAAGCAAAGCAAGTGCTAGGGGCTTAAATTTGTCATACAGAAGTCTGTACTTCCATGAGGAAATGTTTAAGGACCTGCAAACCAAAAAACCACGTTGCTTTAAACAACATGCTGTGGGCCTGTGTTTCATGAACAAGAAAATTGTCACCCAAGTTCAGGACTGAAAGTCCATACTCCCAGGACCCATGTGTTTATAAAAGAAATATAAAATCCAAATGAATTATTAAAAATAAAAGTTCTGCTTGATGCAAACAGATGAAGCACAAAACAGTAAGAGGAAAAATAAAACGATTCCAGGGAAGGCAAGTTCTGCAGAAGCTGAGGTGAACCTGAATCTCCTCAGACTAAACTCAGCTGAAGGCATCTGTCAGGAGCAGGTAGTATGGCCTCTGGAAACCATATAACTTAATTTAAAAACTTACACAAAGGGTTATAGCAAGTCTTTAAAGAGATAAATTCACAACAAGACAGACAGAAAGCAACATAGGCCAGCACCTCTGCAACTGAAAAGAATAATTACTCCTCAATATAAGTAGTGAGGGCATGTTTTACACGAGCCTATTATGTCTGTGTTCCAAAGGAACACAGGCCTTCCCTACACATTAATATTAAAACAAGTCAAGTATTCTAGTCCATAGGCACATTTTTAAGGATACAGTTTTAGTAGTATATCCTCTTCTGATACAGGAAAGGGAGTAACTGACTTAAGGAGTCTTTATATGGCTAACCACTTTTGTGGCAAGGACTCTACTGGCATCCCAGTGTCAGTATATAAGAAAGAATGAAAGAAGGTTAACTTGAACTAGCAGAGATTTCTCAGTATGACAGCAATCCTCAGACAGAACAAAATCCTGAAGTAGAAGAACAATTGCTGGAAACGGCAGAAGTATCATAACAAGTATTTCACAGCTCCCATTTCAACCCCAAAATAGTATTTTCTTATCGTTTTCAGCTACCCCTACTCTGTCATTAGTCATTCTTTGAATGCTAAGTCTCGCTGTTCCCTTGGGAATTTGGACCAAATAAGGAATGAACAAACCATGGACAAGGATACGCCCAACCAAAATCTTTAAAAAGCCTGCTTACTGAGTGTAAAATACCCAAGGAGTATTGAAGATACATAGGTGGTACCAGCTAATTTTTATAAAGAGTGACAAGTCCAAAAGCCCACTCTACAGTGTTGCAGGATCTTTTCTGCTTCAGGAAGGGGAAAGAACCACAGTGAATCAAATACAACCGCAGCTGATGACTCCTAAATAATAGTGATCATTAGTAAGCTCATTGCCTTACTTGAAGGGAATCTGACAGTGACAAAACAATAAAGAGAAAGAAAACATATTCCTGGTCACATTACAGTCAGTTAAAAACCTGCCATTACCTTCTGCCGTTGATGGACTTTGCATCAGCCCTGAAGTATCTGAGTCATGTGGACATCATGCCCATTTCCTACAACTTACACATATTTTTCAAGATTTAAAGCGCTGTAGTCTCAAAGCCTTAACTCAGTGTGTAATGGTTTTAACATATATTTTACATCTTAATTTGTCATAATAATGTGGCTATAAGCTGCTGTCATTCGCTCCCTTTTTCTGACCTTGGAAGTAAAATGTTTAATCTCCATGGGACTTTCCTGGCGAGATATTTTAAATCAGTGCATATGTACATACTTCTCTATATGTTTTTTCAATTTTCCTAAAATATTCTCATATGTGCAGACATGATGACTAGACATGTTTCAGTGGTGCTTGAAACCTGATACAAGTGGGTAATTTAACCATGTAATTGAACAATATTACAGAAACACAAGGAGTTTCCTAGCAACAAAAGGCCTTGGACATCAAGATGGCAGCCAACAGCTAACATTGCAATTGCCTGACCTAACTTGAAAAGAAATTACACTGAAAAAAAGTCCTCCTTCCTCTCTCAGCAGAACTGATCTAAGATACATGGCTACAGGTCTGACCTTGAAGGGCTTTTCTTACACGTGTATGCCCTACTCATATACAGGGTCACAAAATGTCACATGAGAAAGGACATTTGGGTTTCTTTTTGGGTATTTTTGTACTTTCCAGAAGAACAATCTTGGATTTGAAAAATGTCATACTCCTGTCCCAGCAAGTTTACCCCCATAGAAAATAAAAAACTTCTTAATGCAAAGTAGCTGAGCGCAGCTTAGCTTGTCAATGCAGATTTCCCACTTGTTAGGGCATTTCTGGGGGATTGGCCTGGTGTAAAGGTGGGACAAGTCCCGTGAGCCTCAAGACCAGTGCTGCTCTGCACTACCAGCTCCAATGCCAGAGACTCCCATGCCTGAGAAAATAGGACACACAGGGACAGAGCAAGATCATCTCCTCCCTTCTTTTCCTTTTCCTCATTTTTATTCATCTCTGGCTGCAGTATTTGGGAGGAGGGAAATCATGAGACTTTTAGTCCAAGTTCCTTATTGCTGAAGCAAGTCAGTCAGCTGAGCAGTTATCCCAGAGGACTGAAGATAATTGTCCTCTTTATTAGTGCAGAGGGGAGGTGACATCTGAGATGAAGAGCTCCTGACCAGCCAGTCTCAGACAAAAGCCATCTCTTCCTGAGGGGGAAGAGTAAAGCATGGAAGAAGCTACCAACTCATGAGGCTGCAGTACTCAACGTCATTTCTGTAATGGTTCCTGCCTAACAAAGCCTCCTGCCACAATCTGAAGAGCACTGAATCTAGACCCACAACTCTAAGCAAGCTGTGACACATCTCTGTGTGACCCTTTGAATAACAGCAAAGGGGACTTGGTAAGCACGTGACTTCCTAGAGACTTGGGCCCTCTTGTTTGCATTCCCCACCAAGTCCCACATTTCATGTCTGGCCTAGACAATTCCTTTAACCTGTCCTTTGACAAGGGACAACAGCACTTCCCACTAATAATAAATACATACAAGCCTATTAACTTTCAGACAGTATGATGACATGGTCCAGAAGGTTACAATGGTGGAGACACCTGCCCCTGGAAGGATGCTAGGAGCTTTTAACTGCTGGTGAGAGTGGTTTTGACTGATGAACCCACCAACACAGGGTGGCTCAAGGCACAGAGGGCACTGGAAAAAATCCTTACACCCTTGCTATGTTCAGACCTTCCTTCAGTTAAACAACAACATCAGTCCCTATTCCCAGTTACATCATGACTTCATTTTTCCATCTAAAGTAGCTAACTTGCTTCAAGAAAAATGTCAAAAATTGCCTGTTTTCTGAATGAAAACTTAAAAGCCTTGGACAGAGAAACAAACCCCTCCTAATACAAGGATGATGGTTGACTGGTATTTCACTAAAATAGCAACAGCTATTTGTGTGGAGTATGTCTCTAACAAATATGTTGGTACAAAAATGCTGCCTTGCAAACACCATTCTTTTCAATGTTGCCTTTACAGCTTTGGAGGCGCTGGCTGCTTTCACAGCCAAGTTTGCCACCGCTATGGAAAACAGGCTGCACATTGAAGCCAGCTGAAGTCATACAGACTGAAAAGGGCTAGGGCTGCTGCTGCTACCACTGTAAAAATGTTATTTGGAAACCATCTTCTCTGAGAGCTGTATAAGGAATCAAAAATCCAGGGTAGGGATGCAGGCTTGATGCTTTTCCATTTTTTAGCAATGAGTAATACAAAAAAAGGTCTTATCTCAAAATAAAACATTTCTGTCCCTTACAAAGGCATATAAGCAGGCAGGGCAGAATGGCCTTATATAGCTGGCCTAGTAACGTCCTCTTCACCACGGTATCTGAAGACCTTCTTGCATTGTACTCTCATAACCTCAACCAATGTGGATGAGAAGTATGCCAAAGCCTTCCTCTTCCTCAGCTGGAAGGCAGAGGGACATCACTTTTGATTTTATCAGAACAGTTGTGTGAGAACAGCGCAGAGACAAGTCCAAAATCAAAAAAGAAAATGAGAAGTAAAACACTAACACTCAATAAGCCAGGCCAGAAATAATTTTGTAATTAATCTAACAGAGATAAGTGACATGCAAGAAATACAAGCTCTTCAGTGTCTAAGAGAATATAGAAGCATGTTTTAGAAGCAGAAAAACGCAAGCCATTGCTTCTACAGATTTGTCCCTTATGTGCAGCTGTTTGCTGTCTAACAAGGATTGCAGTTTTCTTCTATGGAAGACGTTGGGTCTATTTGCATAATATTTGAAAGAATCCAATAATCTAAGAACTATAGGATGGTTTCTGTTATCAAACATCAACTAGTACGGGTAGAAAGGAGTATTTCTGTTTTCTTAAGATGCTTCACGGCATTAACTGCTTCAGATAAAAGGACAGAGTCAGCTCAATTAAGTATTTGTGTCTTGATGCTCAAATACAGTTTTTCAGTAGCACCACTTAAGTTTCACCTTAACTAGCAAAATATACCTGTCAATGCTTATGCCAAATCTTAAGATATATTCTCCAAAGTCCTTTTCTAAATGCTTTTTGCTAAGTGATTTATCTACACTGCACCCCACTGCAAACTTCATGACAAGAGACCTTGTGAAAACGTTACTACTTCAGGCAATCAAACAAGATCTAGATTGCAGCAAAGTTTTCTTTATAGCTTTTTCCCCACATGAATTTTCTCTACAAGGTAAAAGCAGATTATGGCAGCACCAGACTTGCACTGTTTCTCTCCTTCAGTTGAATGTGACAGTATTTCATTGTGTCATAATATAATACCAGATCAGCTTCATATGTTTTTCTTAAACCAAAACGACTCTTCAAGTATAGCTGATCTCAGATTTAGACAAACCTGAAGAACTTTAAATACTACAGAAAACTTGTAGTCCAAGTTCTTATCACTCACCTTTCCTTTTTTGGTGTGTCCCCTACAGAGTCCAATGAGAAAAGATTGCTTTCACTCGGAACACAGGAATTTTTAAAGAATTCTGCACCATTGGGAGAGCTCATTTCTCATTTACTATCAGAGCAAAACGTCACATACAGGCAAAAAAAGGTCTAGCTAAAGTTTTGATATTCTGATCTATGACCTCAGTTGTGACAACGAGAGGTAGAAAGCACATTTGAACATCTCTATACTTTGTAGATTCCTATCAAAAATGCTGACACAAAAGTTCATAAAAACAATAAGAAATTCCGAGTAAATCTATTGGAGACACTTAATCTCTTTGATGCTTAACACATCCTTCTGCAGAAGCAAAATTGCTTACCTTCAAGAAAATGAACCTTCTCAAAATCTTGAAAATTAAGTAACCCCAATATAAATGCAAGCCTTGAAGGATCAATAGCTGTCCATTGAATAAAAAGTATGCTATGACAGGAGTCGTGGAGTAGTACGTAGGTTGATACAACGTGGCACGAAGAATCCTAAAAAAGAAAGGTCATTGTTACGGTACAAGATTTCTTCTCTATGCTACTTACAACTATTTCTAATTTCACATTCCGAACGGATTAACTATTTCCACGAAATATTAAGAAGCTCTGCAAAGATGACAGACTAATTAACAACCCCTGTCTGAAGTAGATTACGCATCTCCATTGAAATATAGACTTCAGAAGATGAGAAATTTGAGTCTTGCATGAAAGTATTCTAAATAAGGTTAGAAAAAATGCCATTCTTTTTAATCTTGAGCTCTGTGTGGTCTAGATACTATGCAACTTGGAGCTTGTCTATGCCCTTTTTTTTTTAATGCAAATTCTTTCTAATCTGAAATCCACACTCCAGAGAAAATCCTACAGGCTTTGCAACAGGGCTTTTTGTTAATTAACATATGTTTTGTCCATCTTGAGACTTCACTTCTATATTATTTGGGGCTTTTTGATTCCCTTTAATCTCATCACGTTTTGCTTCCAAGCTGAAGAAACTCAGTGAAGCAAAATGATTGGAGATCACTTGTATGGTTAATAAAAAAAATAACAAGAAAGTAAAAGACATCAGCATTTCTGAGAGAAAATACTACAGGAAATTAAAACCTTGTGTTGATCAATGTTCAGAACTATTAATTTAACCAGCTTGAGTCTCTAAGGGTTTGTCCACATGCAGGGAGGGGCATAGAGGCAAACTAGAGCAAGTCAATGGAACCGTGAATGTGAAACACATTAAACACTTTTAAAAAGCTAAACATGTTAGGCATTAAGCACCCATGTGGATACTCCAAAGCATCTTAAACCATAGCACTCCAAAGTCATGCAAGTATTTAGCAAGTTATGATTTGCGTTGAATTCTTAAATTAACTGGTTCACCTTAACTTTTCTGAGTGCTCCTCATGTGAGTGAGTGAGGTGAGGTATTACTCGAGGACTAGGTAGCAAAAAGAAGGCACTACAAAAATTAGCTACAATCATATAGGAATTACACTGTACTCTGACTTTGCAACTCCAGCAGGAGGGATGGTATGAAAGGGAAAATTATTTCTCCTAGTTAAGTAGCTCAATCCCCTCGAAAATGCAGGAGCTCATAGCATATAACCACAATTTATGAAAATAAGTTAAATAATACATAAAAGCCTTTATTTAGGTTAGCACATTTTCAAGAGGCTAATTTAAAAACTATTTTTACTTAAATTTCTAAAGAAAATGACAGTTTTTGTCAACTCTTCTCGCTGGCCTTTAGTAGCCACTAATAACGAAAGTTCTGCTTCTGCTCTTTAAACTACAATCCATTCCTTTCCTTTTCCCATCACAACCAATACTAACCTCTCAACTGAAATGGGAATGAAATAAAAGCCTGTGACTACATTAAATATTGCTTACCAGAAGGGGAACAGGATGATTCTTGTGATGAAGAATGCGATAGAAAAGATGATAAAGAGTATATTGCATGTTTTCTCCCAGTGAGCGTAATTAAACATTTTGGCTGCCTGCATTGAATAAAAACCATCAGACATATTACAAATATTATCCGAAATAAGTTCCTTTCTGCATTTTCATAAACAAGGACTCATCTTCCACCTAAGCAGGAAGAAAATTTCCTCCCTGTTTGACATGTAAAGCAATCATTTTACTGATACCTAATAAAGCAGTATCAAAACAGATTCTTTGTTTATATTTATCCTTTCATCTTAAAGGAAAGGACTCTGTATCAAAGGCCTAAAGAACAACTCTCTGATCAGAATATAAAAGTGTCATGAAAACACGAAGTGCTCTTGAAAACAGAGGTTCATCCCTCATGCCTGTACCAGATTCAAAACAGACTGAACCAAAGAGAAGCTGCTGGCCACATCTGCACGCTCAGAAGCAGCAGTGACCCCTTATACACAGCCACTCTGGTGCATGTATGTTACTGACCCTCCTCAGTTTCCTCCTTTTTGAGAGCCGGAGATGCTAGCATTGGTCTCAAACCCACTAATAATGATTATAATTACTGCTTCTCCCCTAGCTGAACTGTACAACTCTCCATGCTTCATTTCGGAATCGCCCTGGGCACTGTTGAATGAAACAGCTGTTCTCAAGTGTGAACAAAGCTTCAGGTGCCAAGCCTAGGTTTTAAACTGCAGTTTGATGATTTTTTTTTATTATTATTTTTTTTTCCTCTTTGAGTGGCAGGGATGAATTAAGTAATTCTGGTACCCAACTTCAGTTTCTGTCTGAGTGCTGTCCTACCAGTTGTCAGTTCAACTGTTTGTAAGGCCACACAGTTAATTGGACCACAAAGCAGTTCAGGGTTAGAAGTAACCCAGCAAAAAACCCTGTATGTACACATTTAACCTGGACCAATCCCAACTGCACGACCCCACAATTAGTTGTTCTGATACAACAGATGGAGTATCAGGAACAGAAATGAACAGTGATAGACAACAGCCTACAAGGGCTGCTTACACTGACACTGCCACCAGAAGAGGTGATGAAACCATGCTCTATTGAAGGAACCACAGCGTGCATTTGTCCTCCAAGAAACCCAGCAACAAGTCTCTATGACCACAGTGCTGCATGCAGAGTAAGACACTTCTTAATCTTAAATACTTCTAAACATTGATATTTAGTTCAGGGAAGGGAAGGGGAAGAAACTTTTCTTCTACCACTAGATACCTATGGTATCTTGTTCAGGGACAGGTTGAGTGTCTCCAGCCAGAAGCGTATAGTGTATAACATAGATGTACCCCTTGGGTCAACACAGGGCTGTGAATGCTCACAAAATTAAGCCAGTTTGGAGAAGTAGCCAAAATTTTGGCTGCTAAATTTGCTTGAGAATTGGTATCATGACAAACTGTTCACAAGCTATCCAGCTTGGTCTAATTTTAACAGTGAAACAAGAATAATCCAGGGAGGCAGCTGTATTTCCAGCCCCTGTTCTGTACTGAAGAACTTCTCTTCTGCTCTTTTCTCATAGTGGATTCTGTAACAAAGTATCAGCTTAAATTATCTAGAAGCTCTTTTTTATCTTACAGTTTATGAATCTGTGAAGCCTTGTGTCTGTGGGGATCGGAAGGGATCGTATGAAACTTGTGGCAAAAGGATTAAAACATCACTGAACATAACCGGGGCAACAACCAAAAAAAAAAAAACCCCAAAAACACCAACAAAAAACCCAAAGCAAACAAAATCAGATGGTGGGCAGGGTTACCTCGAGCCAGAAATCTGCAGTATCGTGCACAAACATCACCAGTGTTCCAAGACGCACATAATTACCACACCAAGAGCCACTCATCAACCCAATGGCTGCTAAGTGATGAACGACATGAGCCAGAAAATCCTGTGAAGGAGAGAAGAAAAAAAAGGTAGATCCAAGCAAGTATAGCCCTTGAGGCTGTCTGTGTGGATGAAGTGACAAGCAAGACTTGTCACACATAGAGAGATGCCCTTGCAACCAGGAGAGCATGGATGTGTGCAGGTGTGCCAGGGATAGACTGATGCTGCCCTCATGTGGCTGCACCAAAATCCAGTATCAGGACAGTGCTTTTCCTTATAAACACTCTTCCCCCCCCCCCCTCCTCACAGAAACAGAGGTTCAAGCTAAAAACAAGCGTGACCACTTGCCTTCCTTTTGTTGTCAATCCCAAGTGTGAATAAGAGAGACCAGTAAAAACTAATCTCAGCCATGTAGTACCAATACTGGGATGGCAGCAGAGTCTGTAATGAAAAAAAAACAAACAACAGTTAACTCTGAGAATAGCAAAAAGTGAATGCCAAGTGAAATTACTTCTTTTTTCCTTTCCTCACTTCTTTTGCTCCTCTGCTGAGTCTTGCTTAAAAAATTAAACTAAACTAAATCCCTGTTCTGGGCTTCATTAAGAAGGATGTTCTGGGAGCCAAATATTTTAACCTTTACTCAGACCAAACTCTCAGTTTCTGCAGTTCCTCCCCCACCTCTGAATTTTAGCATGCTTTTTTTTATGTTTCTGTCAGAGAACTACACGCAGAGTGCTTCTGCATTTAATTACAAACAACTGCAAATAAATGAGGCCCTCCATTTTGGTGAACAATTAACATTTTTAACATTCACACATCCCGTGACTAAGATATCAGCTCTTTACGCTGAAATCCTATGCATCTACTTAGGGCTAGATGCTGAGCTTGGCTGGTCCCTTGGTTCAATAAGGTTCCCAGGTGGCAGGAAGCAGATTTGTTTATCAGATCCCATGGGTAAGAAGCTGGGAAAACTCAGCTGGGAGGCAAGATTCTCTTTATTCTTGGCCCCTGACTAAGGCAGGAATAAGAAGGCAGTGTGATGGGCCACAGATTTATAAAAATAGGAGGGGGCAGCACATAAGAACCTCTGCAAGGTGGGCAAGAGGGCAGTTTGCTTGGAGTCATCTGTTACGGGACTGTTTGTTAGCAAAATATTTTAGGAAAAAACGAGAGCTTCATGACCCTTGGGAAAAAACAGAGTATTGAGCAGAGATCCCCAGAGCAGGGACTCACATTATGCCAAACCAAATCACTGCAGAGCACCCTCCACCCACACTACTGAGCAACAGGGCCCAGCAGGCACACAGCACTCGGGCTGCTCGGCATAATCCTCTGCATAATGCTATTCTGCAGTGCCTCAAAGCATCGTCAGGCCTGGTGCAAGCTTAGGGTTCTGCACTGAAACCCGTAACACAGATAGCATCTACCGTGCGCAACTGGTAACCTGGAATGTGTGGAAATAAGAGTGGTCTTGCTGGAGGGCTGAGTTGCAGCACAGGGAGATCATGGAGCAGTCCTGCAACAGTCAGCAGGAGGTGCCAAAGAAGGGCAAAAGGCTTTGGTAACACACCTATCTGGGTGTGCCCGTTGGGAGGAAGAGTTCTGCGGATTACCCCTTCCAATGGGGAAATACCCAGAATGCCTCAAGGCGAACGGCACAAGGCCAAAAAGCTCACCTGAAACGGATAGCCAACCCACGTCTGCCATATGTCGTAAAACCAAGGTTTCTGGGAAGACAGATGATTCAGAGACTGATCAGCTGAGCAACAATAAATCATCTTAACTCAAAATCTTCAATACTTCACATTTCTCTAAGTGGTGCAGGCTAAGAGCCTACAGTCTTGATAACTGTTCCCCAACAATTTCTGAAAGGAATCTTACATCCCAGATCTATTATATTGGTCCCAGCTTTTTGGCTTCTTTTCAGGACACCTGAAACATTCCAGTTCATCATTTCATCATCCAAAGCAGTGGGTGTGTGTTTTATTACTGCAATTATTCAAGATATGTTGCCACAGTGATTAGATTTTGCTGTGTTTACCAGCCACAGACACCACTGGTTCACGATGATAAACAGTGTTTGGGGAGAAGAGCCAGATGAATGTAGACACGCTGGGAACTGTTCTGCTGCTCAGGAGAAGCATTAATGACACCCCAGGCAGTGCTCACATAGTTACAAGCAGCACTCTCTCTGTTATTCCCAACTTCTGACTCAGCAGCAACACCTCAATAAATAGCCGTGAAATACGCCATTGTTGTGACCCCCAAAAATGCTGCCATAAAAAGTTTATGGCCTCCTTTGAGAAAAACACAGCCATGTAATGCATTTGTAGGTATTAACAAGGCATGTTGTAAAAAAAAAATCTGTGTGACTTCTTAAAACTTTCCTTAAAAATAATGATTACTCATAAATTACTTTATCACTGAAGTTCGAAAGATAATTTAAAAGTTAAGTAAAAACTCAGTGCATATTGCAGCTTATTATCTAGACTACATACATCAAAGATCAGAACCCAAATAGCCACTGAAACCAGCAAGTCTTTCAGTGGGTTTCAAGAAAATCTAGAAATCAGTCCTTGCTTTGTTAAAAATATAAGAATATCAATCCTTCAAAAAAAAAAAAATTAACTTACATCATACAGAAATATAAATCCAGCAATGGAGGATATAAGATAGAATGAAAATCGCCAGCTGCAAAATTAAAATGAAAAAATAAGAACAAAGCATTATATTTTTATAGATATTGTCCTGAGCCAGAATTACCGCAAATAATTGTATATCGCAGACAATCTTCACATAAACGTGCCCTCACACTCTACACTAAGGGTTGTCACATATTAACTATATCTGAATTATTAATATTTAAATATTTAAGCTTTGACTAATTGCTAAAGTAGGAAGTTATTTTACATTATCTCAATACAGATATCTTGATTGTGATTACAGCAGTAATCTTCCAGCCAGGCACAAGCTGATCAAGAAAACGGTCACAGCAAACGTACTAAATTCTCTAAAAATTAATGTTTTGATAACACCGACCTTTCCTGCTATATTAATCCCTCTAGAATATGCACACTGGACTAAGAACTTCTCACAGCTCCCTAACTCCAGAAGGTCTTTCAGCCACATGGCACATACTTTCCAATCTGTTCAAACACTGTGAACACCATGAGCACCAACAGTGACTTGTTTCAATTGCTGGGTCAATTTATTTTGATATCTCTTAACAGTGACTGTTGAAAACAGGGGAGCCCTATGAAACTTTAGCAACAACTGCTGGATTAGTTTATGTCTTACTACGGAGGCCTGAATTAACCATAAACCTCAATCTTTGACTAGGTTTGCCAGCATTTAGTGTGATCTAAGGTTTTTGTGGCTTAAACGGATATCATCCATCAAGGCAGATAAAACTTTCAGGTTTTCACCACCAAACCGGTAAGTCAGCAAAGGGAAAAAAGTTCTTGTGTATCACACTGAACCGAAACTATGTTGTTGCTTTTATATGTCAGAGCAGGATGCTGGGATTTGGAGCCAGCAATCAACGTTGTAATGACTCTGGAGCCTGCGTGGGAGGTATTGTCCCTGGGACTGGGTGCGGCTGGAGACTCAGCCAGAGCATTCCCACTCCCACCTCGACAGGTGATGGAAAACTTCTTCCTTTCCACTCTTCTCCTTGACAGGAACAAGCCTAACCTTTCCCAGAGCAGCTCTTCAAGATCAGAAGGAAAACACTGTGGGACTTCACATGGTGAGAAAGGTCGTTATCACAGAGACCAGCACAAAGCCCCAAACCCCGTGAGAACATTTTATAGAACAAGAGGTATCCCAGAGGAGATCAGCAAACAGCCTCCAAGAAAACCTAAATTTGCTAAAAAGGAAGAGAGAGTGCCTCAAGAAGAACTGTGTACTAATGGACTGGCAGATATATAAAAATGAGATTGTGGTCTTTGGCAAACATTAATGAAGTGCTGTAAGAGAGAAAATGGTGAGAACCTGTCTGGTAAAAGCAGCTGCTCCTTTCTGAGCCCTGCATTACCTAGAGGCTGAAATCCCAGGTGAAAGAATGAGACATTCAAAGACTGAGACAGCATTTTACAAGAAAAACAAACAAACAAAAGATGAGGACACAGAATGGCAGAGGCTAGACAGGATAATATGTCTCACGCCTGCGGAAGAAGTCAAGGAAACAATTATAAAATTGCCACTTGATACACTGGTAATAAACAATCGTTTTACTTTTCAACTTTAAAGCATTTTTGCTCAGGTGATTTGAAAATAATACTTCAGAACATTCACTGCGGAGACAGAAAAATTCAAAGGTATGTGGTGGGAATTAGGAGACCAAACGGAAAGGGAAAGTGGAACCCACAAGGAATACCTGGCACAGAGTTAACCAAGAGATGCTATGAAAAACAACACCATGGCATGGGACAGATGTTTTACACAGGTGCCGATTCTGCCCTCATGCCTGCTATTTCAAGCAAGGGAGGTGTGAGTAGTCCAGATCCAAAGCACAGATCACCTATCGAGACTGTGCCATTAGTCCCCAGCCCTACAAGTATATGTCGAATGCACTTAGCAATAAATGCTCAGCTTCAGATGAACTCATTATACACACAAGACTGCCAGAGGACTACCTCATTTTGCATTTAGCCAAGCTTCTTTACGAATTTGGTGAACAAAACCTAAAGTAAAACTCATCCAAATTCACCAACTTTTACCTAAGTGCCTTTTAAGCTCTGAACCTGGCCACCAGAGAGAGCTCCAAACAACGGCTATGCAGATGGATTTTCTTACTTAATTGAAGAAAGAGATTCCTGAAGTAGAGTCAAACAAAAAAGAATTAAGTAGGTGAAGTTAAAGGCTGGTAAGCCTTTTAAGTCAGGGAAAGTTTCATGCAAAGGGCTTTCCAAACCCTGGTGTTGCTTAACTGGGAGCATTAATAGCTTAAGTATGGTTTAGGTCTGGCTCATCAGATTTTCCCTGTGATTCAGAAAAACGATCCTGGAGATTGCAGGCTTTCAAAAATTTCATAATGCTCATAACACTGGCTATTAACGTGGAATAATTCTGTTCCTCATTTGTTGCCTTGAGAATTATATCCAATGAAATTCACTGACAAAGAGCAGAGCAAGGTTCACAAAATTGCACAAGAGAAGTCTGTTTGCTTCATTCTCACTCAAGCTGCCAAGCAAGTTTTAATTTCAGTCTTTGGCTGTGTATTACTAGAGACATGCATCCATGTAAGGTAGGTCTTTTATCAATAGCGGGAAATCTTATTGTCACTTGTAAAACAAAGTTAACTGATCCACAAAACAACGGCAGAAATAAACCATAGATGTCCGTTTGCCAGGACAGTTTACTCAACTCAGTGAGGCTTCAGAGCGACACATCTATGTTTATCAACTGGATTTATGCCCAACAGAGGACATAATCAAATTATTATCATATTGATTCACACTGACAATAATCTTGATAAAGTACTCAATTTTGAGCTTTTTAGCTGTACTTTTAACCCTTGTTCCTTAAGCTAATCTACACTAAAAGAAGTTACATATTATAATCATGTGAATTTTTGCCAATGTAATTATGCTAGTCAAAAATCCAAATACACAGGACGTTAGGAAAGTGATTTACCCTGGTACAGTTAATTTCAGTATCCAAAAGGGATGAGCTATGTAAGTAAAGCCATGCCCATTTGGGGATTTGCAATTTGTATGGGATTTTGGTTTAGGCATACGGAAGTTCTCACACATTTGTGAAAATCCGACTCTTGAATGCTTTTCCAGTTTTCAACTATATGCAGGAGGTTTTGAAACCTTTTACATATTCATTATTATCACTCAAAATTGCTTAATGGCCCACTCTTATTAGCATATTTGAGCCCATGTTTTGCACAGTACCTCATGTTCAAGCTGTGACACTTATCATTTAGTTTAGATGCCAAGATTCCTGTTCGTGAACTGATTTCTCTACATATAATAGCATCCCAAAATGACAGCATGGGTACATACACAAACAAGAGTGAGTAAGCATTTTTATTCCCCTGTGATTACTGGCAGAGAGAAAAATATTTTCATGTTCTCTGTATGTTTTCATTAAGCACTATGTAGCAGGAGCGTACAAATAAGTCCATTATTACACAATGGAGAAAACTGTAAAATATTTTTGAGTATTTTTTCCTGGAGAAACTGTTAACCTAATCTTTTAAAGTCACACCATTTGGAGAAATGCTACTAGATCCTTTCAATTGGTTTGTGCATGCACAAAACAAACCCCTTGTCAGGCAGACCCAGCTTTCTGGAAGTGGGTCCCCCTTAAAGGGCACCTGAGGACCTCAATTTTTTTTATTTTTTTTTCAAAACAGTAAAATTCATAATAATCAAAAGCATTGTCTCGTCTTACAAAGCTTCCTGGAATTTCCGAAGCACTGTTGGGATCTCAAGGTTTCGCCGTCTCCTAAACCACTTTTCCACCAAACGGACTGTACAGTTGCACTTTTTGGCAAGGCCTTGAATCTCTGACTGCAAAAAATGGAATAGCATTAGCAACAAGACACACTCCAATGTCATTTTCATTTATTTTGTAGTTCACAGATCAGCTTCCCACTGTTGTAAGGTCTTCATTTAAAAATATTACTAATATTAACTATCTATGGGGGTTTACGTTGCAGGCTTCCTGGCTTAGTTTTTGAATCACGCTCACAGAAACCCTAGATTTTCGAGACACTAAATTATATAAATAAAGCAGGCACGAAATATACAGATCCACAATCTGTGCTATTGTGTTTCTGGTGGCTTCTGAGAGTTTCAAGGATGCAGCTTCTACTGCTAAGCAAGAGGTGTGGCTGGAGGGGGAAGTGCCATGTATCAACACATGTGGTCATTGTATCTAATAACTTACCTAATTATAATTAATTATTAGATTATATTTAAATTAGTCTTGCAGGCGAGACACGGGCCTGGAATTAAGGCGACATGAGCTCTGTTCTCAACTCAAATGTCCTTCTGCCGTACAGGGCAAGTCAGTTAATCTTACAGAGCAGAACACAGACTGTCTTTTGACACCCAAAAATAAATTAGGACTACAGCATTGCCTAGAAATGCATCTAGTCATTCAAGTGCAACAGCCAGGTGTCTCTACTTTACACGTGCTCTGAAGGTGAAGCGGCTCTGCTGCACAGCCATGCCAGCATGTGCTAAGCACAAGGCAGCGTGTGTGACTCTTGTATTTCTGGGTGCTCAGAGCCCCACATGCAGCAGCCTGTAGGTTTTCTCCCTCTCCTCCATCCCAAAGTGCCAAAGCTGTGGGCTGACCTCCCCTGGGGCTGCCGCAGGAGCAGAGGTAGTGTTCGACTCATCTCTGGGGAAGCTCTTTCCCTGCAAGGCAAGTATGCAAATAGTGGGTGGCAGCAGCGCTGCCTCCACCAAGGTAAGTCCAGTTCAGTTAGTCTCCTACCCTCAGGGAAAGCTCTGGTATGTGAGGAAAGGCACCTCGGCTGCCAGGGAGGGCAGGGGTGCAAACAGCCTCTGTGCTCAGCCCATCCTGCTGGCTGGAGAGCTCTCTACTTGCCAGGCAGGAATAATGACTTTGTTTTGACAGACAATGGAGCCTAGACACCCTCAATCACCAGCCAGGCCTCTGTACGCTTTCTCAGGCACGCTGGTCCCCAAGCTGGACACCTAAGGGAGGCAGCCTGAATCTTTCCCATGCACTGATGAGTATAAAAATGCTGTGCCTCCTTCCAGAGATTAACTGTCAAACTGTACTCATGCACAAGGAAGGTATGAAACAGATCAGGATACTTGCCCTGATAGAGAAGAGCTTATATGTGAACATGAATACAACTATTCCTGATGATATCAGGCAAAAGACGCAATAATAGAATAGCAGAGCTCGGGATGGAAAGCGAAGCTCCACATATCAATAATTATCAATATCCCCCATTACTAGAAAGCACATATTTCTTTTCAAAACCAGTGTAGAAACACTGCAATTGTTTGCTAACTGTAGTTAGATAAGTGAACTTCCTGATTGCATTCACAGCAAAGTACCTGTTTCCCATCAGCAATCAAGTTGCCTCATTTTGGGGGATAGTAACCATTGGCTATTATTTTTCTTTTGTTCAATTTTAAAAACAAACAGCAAGATAATAGAAAGATTGCTTTTCTTTCTCACATAAGCCGGGATTAAGTATGCAGCAATATAACAGATCAAAAGGCTTCCATGCCAGTGTTCCAATATTATTGCTTGCAATAAATATGATACCACTTTCCAACAACAGATGTCAGCTGATGTTTTCTCCAGACAGAATGAGTTAAAGATGGAACACTGATCTTCACTGGAAATATTATTAACAGTCTAACCTAGAACAGCATGCCAGAAAATTAAACATCTTAAACATATTTTCTGTTTTGGATGGCGTATACCCTTGTCAGCAGAATAGCAACAAAAACCCAAATAAATTAAGTCATCTGTCAATCAGCTGGAACTCATCCCATGATGTCATTGCTGATAGTCGATTCAAACAGTAAGAGCTGGGATTTTCCAAAACCAAAACTAGTTTAGAAGAATGAGAATCCTTACTTGGGATGGATGTTTTGAGCACTCCCGGAAATAACTCTCTAAAACAGGATTAGGCTGCGGCTTCACACGTCTTACATTCTTTATACCTAAGGCTTTTGCTAGAGGTATAGCAACATATCTGAAAAGACATACCATGAAAAACTTTAAAAATACAACATAGTTACAAGATCTTAGCTATTCTCATGCCAGGCTATGAAGAAAATAAATCTAAAGCAATTTAATCTGCCATAGGATATGACCGTGCCCTGTGAGAGAAAGGAATCTCCCTCTAGCTAATCCCAGGAGAGAACCATAGCATATTAGCAGTTATGCAAAAAATCAGACCCAAGGACTCAAGTTTGTGGTCCTGAAATGCTATAAAACTAAAGGAAAGGTCCTGATTTTTGTGTCCTTGTGTTTTTCAGAGGCATATTGGAGTTAAGCAGCAGTTAAGGGAGAGTGGAACAAGGACAGATGCTCTCTCCATGTGAGCTGCTACTGGGATACTTTTTCCTAGTGGCAGATAGTCACTTAGCACATTGCTTCACAGGGCTACCACTGCTCAAAACACTGGATTCTGCTCGCGGCCTCTAGCTTGTGGCACGCAGCAACTCCCCCAGAGACTGCAGGCTTCTCTTTCTCTTCCATTTTCCAATACAAATTGCTGCAGAGCACGCCAAATGCTTCACTCTTCTACTCGGACAGGCTTTTCTGAAAAAGCCCGCCCCTCACTCCTGCTGATATCAGCAATTGATTCCTTATTACTCATAGCAGTAGCCAGTTTTCCTCATTCATGGGCAGATTCACTGCAGGCCAGATGTGTGGGCTAATTATTCACACGAGTGATTTCCAATAGCAGCACAGTGAGACACAGTTGGGCAAGCATTTACTCAGGAGACACTGTGAATAGTTATAAACATATGACCCAAATTACTTTTGATGTCTAATATGAATGATCTTATCTGGTTCTGTTTTAAGTCTGTCCAACTTATGACATTCCAAATTTCTTCATTCTATCCTGAAATAATTATAAAAACCTACTAATCACATTCTTTAGAGGAAAAAAAAAAAAGAAAGTCAAGCAAAAACGCACAAATAAATAAGTCAAAGTACTGCAAATCTTAATATATTTGTGGCTTTCTTCTGTGGAGCCAACCTCTGCCTGTCCCACAAGATTCCAGCTGCAGAAGCAATCTCTCTTTCAGTGCCAAAGTGAGGGGGGGGGAAAAAAAAAAAAAGGAATCAGCATTACTAGATCTGTATAAAACGTTCACATGAAACTTTGAGATCCCTCCAGTCTGCCTAGTTTTGCTACAGCTGGACACCTGGGATCTATCAGCCTCACACAAATGTTCTGGTGGAGGACCAAACAAAAGGAGAGGTTTGGTTTGGGGGGACAAATACCTCTACGCATCCACCAAAGGAGAAAAAGCACAAGGAAACCCAGATGGGTTTGTATTAATTGTATCTCTAGTGAAAGGAGATAATGAGAATTATCCAAACGCTGTTCTAGAAACGCTAGATAGAAATATTTTCCATCTGGATTGGACCACAGCCACATGTTCCTAATAGTGAAAATATTTCCCAATTTTTCACCTGCCATATTATCTGTACTAGATCTTTCTAGCAAATCACCAGCAAATCCTCCTTTATAAAAACATAAGAACATTGACCTAAAGATATCTTATTTTTCAGAAATTTTTAGCATTAATGAGGATTAACGTTAACATAAAATTGCATTTATATTTCTTACCTTTCACTGAAGAATCGGATAATCAGCAATACAAAAGCATATGGTATTGTGGCATATAATTGATGTGGTTTTGGAAAGACAAGTCCATCACGGTCTACAAAATGTGCCCATGTGCAATTGATAGGCATCCAGATATTCTCCCACCAGAACCAGCTGTTGAGTGTCTTTAATATGTGCGCCATGCTAAGCAAATAAAGAAATAATTGAAAATTATTCCTGACATATTAAAAAAGATGCAGGAAATAAAACATATTGAACCTTGTTGCACAGAACAGTGATTCCCAACTGGCAGGACATTTCCTAAAGATAAGGTACAAGCAAATAGCAGATGAGAGTCAGGTCCCACAAGAACAAGCTGTCCGGGCCTGCATGGGTTGCACTGGTAATGCAGGTCCAACAGAGGCACCCTACAGAGAACCTGCAGGCACCGCAGAGATGCTCAGGTGTCCCCAGACTAAATCAACAGCAAACAGACCTAGCCAGTGAAGTCAGTCTTCTCAGGCAGACAGTTGAAAACCCTTTGGTTTAGAGCACACAGGTGGAATCATGATCCAGCAGAAGATAAAATAATAGAGCTAAATTTTGAGCTGGTATAAACCAATGCAGGGCCTTTGGGGATAATCTGCTGTCTCATTTCAGTCACTTACACTTGATTGCTTAGTACCTGGTCAAATCTTTTGCAGTAATCATTTACAATCTATCAGAACAATACACAAAAGATACTAAACAAAACTGATCTTCCCCAGGCTGCCTTTGTAAATTAAATATAAGTGGTTGGAAGGGTGGCAAAGAAATGAGAAAGTCCAGGGTGTGACTCAGTCCTGTAATAGTGAAGACATTTCACTGTTGAGTTACTCCAGCTTAATATGCTAACGGCAACATACACCTTGATCCTGATTTTGCAAACACCAGCGCACAGCAAGCTTTTGGGGGGACTTCCAGGAAATACTATGATTTAACTGTGACCAAATCCTAGATCAGAACAAAATGTCTAAAATCAGTTCTTGAAGGGGAAGGAAAAAAAAAAAAAATCACTTAAACCAAAACATTTCATTCTTGTAAAAGTCATTTTTAACCTTTGCATTCTACATTATATATTTAGAAGTTTCTGTTATCCCTCATTTAGTTGTAAGGACTTTACAGTACAAATATGTTATATATCCTATAAAAATATTAAAAAATTCAATAAAAATAGAAGTTACTATAATGTTTTCCATAAGGTTGAAATAAGTAATTTTTCTATAATTTCTAGGAGTAATAAATTTAAATAACTTTTTCCACACTAAAATTTCCTGTAAACCAGAAAAAAAAAATACAGGGAAATAACCAGTTTCACTGAACCATAGTTTCAATAAAGAAACAGTTGAGCTGGGAGAATTTCAACCAAGTCTCCTCATAGCATTAGACATCCCATCGGAAGATCTCACAGTGATGTATTTGTATAGGATCAAGCGAGAAGATCAAATCATGCTGAGGACATCCCATCAGAAGACCTCACAGGGACATATTTGTATAAGATCAAGCAATAAGATCAAATCATGCTGAGGACAGACAGTAATTCAGGCCCTTTCATATTCCTCCATATTTGAGCAGGGGCCACACGACTTTAGTTTTGCCTGCAGCCACACGTAGCTTCCACCCGTGCTGGATCAGGACACCCAGCTTAGTGCACTCAAACCGGCTTCCCAGATTCGGACACGGCTGGCTCTGAAGCCCACTTTAATGAACAGCTAACGAGCAATTGCCATGATCCACACTGGGCTGTTTCCACTAAGCTGAAGCTTTGCAGCAGGTTTGTGAAACAGTGACTCATATCCATCAAACAGAGCCGGGTTAACAGACACTGTGAATCAATTTACTGGCCAAGCACAGTAGTCAGTATTAAAATATTAATAACCCAGCCATTTAATCTTTTTAAATGCCAAAAGGGGACAGTAAAAACCTACTGACTGAATTGTGTGTGTTTAAGCAAAAATAAAGGAAGGAGAAATCACAATTGTTCCTGCACTAAGACTTTATATGCCAAGTTTCAGCCTAGAGCAGTTTTTTACTGCTGAATTATAAACTCCTGGAAGTAGGGATTTATAATGGGGCTGCTAACAGACCCTTAACTACAGCTAGCAGGCGCCATGATAATGAAGCAGGGCTTTGAAACATGACATTTTAGGTCAGAAAAACGGCTTGCAGACGAACTGCCCTAGAAGACTAGGGGAGAAACTCATTACACCATTCTGTTTCCTAATATATATGTATTTTTAAACTAGACTGTGCATTGCAAACTATCAAACCGTAACTGTAATAAAAACAGGCCAGTCTATTATATCACAGTGGAAAGAGCACTAACAGTCAGACTATGGCGAGATGGGTTGTGACTAAATATGCACCCAGAACACTTAAATCCTAGAAAAACCCAGTAATGCATATTTTCATATTGAATTCTTGGAATGTCACTCATTCATGTTTTCCTTCCACACATGAATGCCTTATCGTATGACTACCTTTTAAAGTCTTAAGCTAATTAATACATCTCTATTAAACTAAGCTCATAAGCATATGCTTAATCTTAAAATTTAAGGGCATTCTGAGATTTGGGGTCTGATCCAGAGTCCATAGATTTCAATAGAAAAGCCTTCCTCATAGAAAGGTGGGTTCTCTGAAACTCCTTCTTGTTTAATCCCCTGTGTTTCTACCAAATCTTTCCTGGCACACAGGGGATTAAACTATCCCTGATGAAAGTTGTCCAAGTAATTCTTAGAAAACTGTTGATGAGATTCCACATTGGTCTGCAGCCTATTCTTATGTTTCATTACCTTTAAATTGGATGTTCACCCTACATTCAACCTATGTTTTCACTGCAGCAAATCAGGTGTTGCCTGGGCAATCTTGAAGATTTCCATCTTCCTAATAGCAGCTGTTTAAGTAGTTGGGCTGTTTTCCTGTCTCCCTTCAGCTTCAGTTCTTATCATGAGGTTCCTGGAGCACCTGGAAGGTGAGGAAGTTCTTCCAAACACACCTCGGCAGCAATGACCTGAGCATTTTACAGTCTCTCTTTCTGCCCTTCTTGCTCTTAAGTGGCTGATAGCTGTAGCTGTGTGATTAAGTACTTTTATCCTTCCTCAAATCATGGAGATTCTGAAACATACAGGAACTCCATCAATACCATTTTGTTGCATACATCATATACAAGCAAGGTTCTCTTCTCCTGTACTACAAACAAGCTGTGGCCCTTTCAGCTCCCTGAGAAACCCACACATACTTTGTATGTTTTTCTGTATGAAAAGGAAGCTGATACCTGACAGAAGTCTCCATCTCAGGAAGCACCACTCAAGGCAAACTAACTGGGAATAACTCAGCACTAGCTTTCTCCACAAGTACATACTTGCTACTTCCTGGAATTAAAATAAGTATTAGAACTCAATTACACTTTTAAAGATGAACCCATCTACTACCCCATCCCCTCTGCAAAAAGGTTCTTTCAATGCTCTCACAGCATCACTGATACAAATAATCCAGCTCTATGGTTTACTCACCACATCTACAGCAACCACTGTCCCAAATGCTAATCCTCATTATCAGCTTTCTCCACATTATGACTTGACCACTTCATTCTAAATTATTTACTTTGAATCCTTTTGACCCTTAACAATGGCTGTGTAAATCATGAAAGAAGAGGCCAGAGGATGGAGAAAAGGAGACAGATAGAAAGCACATAGGTCATTTGTCTCTAGCAAGCTTTGTCTGTTAGAAAAAACATAGCTGCCATTTGCTAATCTCTCCTCCTTCCGATTGCCAGCTGCCTGGCACAATTCTGCCAGAGTGACTTCTCAGAACCCTTAATCCCACACCTGTGTCAATTCACTAGGCAAAGACTGAATGGCCAGAGAGACCAAACTCTGCTTTCAGACCATATCAGGTTAGAGGTACCTTGCCAGTGCCACAGGAGAAACATTTTCTCATTATTGTTTGTATGCTGCTTTTTCTGGAAAAAAGGTTTTGTCTCCATAAAGGCTCTCGTTCTGGCATATTACATGTAGACCAACCTCAAGCACTTGCATATATTTTAAATGATGTTGTCTATATTGTTTGTTTTCGTTTTAACCAAAAGATTTTTGGCAGCTTGTTAAATCCTAACACGTTAGGAAGGCCAGTAACCCTTTGGCCATACAATCTTACACTGAGAACACCTCTCCCAAGTGCCCATAGTGTGAGTAGAAAAGGGAAGGCATCGACCACAGGTCCTCTTGTGGAAGGGACTAATAAATAAGTAGAAGTCTTTCAGCTGTCCCTTCTGCCACCCAGGGGCTATGAGCAGTGATGGTGAGGTAAACAGGCATTTCCTCATATAGCACCTGAAATCTGGATGGGAAATAGGAGAACCAGTTTCTTATCACTTGGGTGCGTAGAGTGTGTTTTGCAACAGGCTCATTTTATGCTGCCGAGAAATTTTTGCCTCTGAGAAGCACTATGACTGCACTCCTTGGGACCCAGATTTGTTTCCCTAGTATATCAGCCTAAAACTAGAGCACACTTAGTTTTGTCAGGAGCTTGTTACTACATAAAGGCATGTGTTCCAGTGTAACCACAAGTGGTGGCAACCAGTTCCAGTGCTGGGATCAGGCTGTAGATACTGGATTTCAAAGGCAGCTGATCTTACTAGTTTGCTTAAACTGTCACAAGTTGTTATCCTCCACACACACACACTGCTTCCAAAGAATGGGCAGCAGATGCAAAGGCCCAGCTTGTCCTGATTTGGGACCAGCTCTAACAAGAAACTCGAAAGCCTACCCAGCCTGAACCTCCTATTGCCGAGAGTGCTGAGCTCAGAGCTTTTTTCCTTACTGCTCATAACAGCACCAAGCAAGCAGCAAAACGTGTCAAGTGAGAAATGACAACAGCCAAGTGACCCATATTCTGCCCAACCTAGGGTGAAAAAAAACCCTGCTTCTTCCCAGATTCCTATCCATACCCCAGCAGCACCAATATCATTTTCATTGACAAAACTGGAATCGTTGCCCTTGCTCAAGAAGTCAGCCTAACAATAAAATAAAGGTATTTTAGAAACATGGAAATTTCCCTTGCATCTTGGAAGTTAAACACTCCAAATAAAGAAATCTAATCACCTCCTTGCTACGGAAGGATCTCCTCTGTAGGCTAATCTAGTTTTAAATGGGCTAGTGCAAAACAAGAAAATCAGGAATGATTACTTCAGGAGCTACATCCTTTATAATTAAAAGAAAGCCTACACAGTTGGGAAGTACCAATGTGAAGTTTCTTTCAAAGCTCTGTTCCTTGGATCTTTGACATATTCAGTTATAAAAAAAAAAAATCTGATGTTTGCAATGCTGTTAAGCAAAAAAGGGCAAATTTTGGTTTGAGAAAAGCTACACGGCTACATTTTGAAAAACAAATTCAGGAGCTGCTTTGAAGTGGAATTTTGGGCTGCTGCAGTCTGGGAAATTAATAAAAAGAAACAGAGCCAAAGCTTTGATTGTGTTCTCCGAGCAAAAGCTCTCGCTTGCAAAAACTGAATTTCCAAAACCAGGATGAAGAGAAGGCAATGTCCAGGTTTGAAGGATGTGTTGGGAGGCTTTCTTATCCTTATTTACTGGATAAATCAGAAAACCTAAAATTCACTAACAAAAACATGCAAGTGAAAGAAACCTTAATTTCTCTAAGCATCTTATTAGACTATCTACTCAGCATGACCCTGGAGGTGTAACAGGAAAGAATGAAATCAGCAAAAAGCAAGAATAACATAATTCTCCTATTTCTCTCATCATTTGGTAAAACTGGTAAAGCTGGTGCAATGGCTGTTGGGAAAAGTCAAGTCTCCCAGATATCAAAAGAGATAGCAAAGCTGTTCCAGGCTGTTAATCATCAACATTAAACCAAAGTGGTTTAAAAGAGTAAATAAAGATCAGTTCCACCATATCACAGGTGGTTTTGGTTTTGCTTAAGACTAAATAATACACAAAACAGTTAACGCACATTTCAGCAGCAGATTTGTGTCCTGCTAAAAATAGACAGCACGCTGTTTAAAGAATCCCAACTGCAATCATCACCATGAAACAGGTGAAAAAATAGGGGACCTGCATTTTGTTGCTAGCAGTTGTGCAACCTTCTTCCATATTGAGGATAGCAGAAGTACTACCTAAGAGATACCTTTAAAAAAAATCCCAACAGCACAAAAAAGTGTGTTTTAATAAAAAAAACAAAAAAACCCAGAAGTACAAACAGTAACTTGTTAGTAGTTTAGTATTCGTGCAAGTGTTGACAGTTGTGCCATACAGCCCTTGAAATCTACAACAGCTGCTTTATACATCTTCCGGACATACTTGCAACTTGCAAATTTGAGAAATCACAGGATGTGATTAGCTCTTCCACTAATAATTTTTTTTAGCATAAGAAAATTATTAGTCCCTAAGGCAGTAAGAGCAACCCTGACCTCCACTGTTTTTTTTCCACACAAACACATTCATTCAGGCATCAGTTGTTAGTTGTAGGTATCTGCCAGTTGGAGACATTGCTTATTCCTGCTTCTTGGCACTGTCTTTTTCATTTGATGGAACAGTGTTTTGCACTTAATTGGCATAAAGGGTTTGAACTACTGTTTGTGGAGGAAAGAACTGAATGAAGGCTATTGGGTTGATGCTATCTTTTTGCATCTTGTCTTTTCTCATCTTGTTCGTCCAAATGTGAAAACATGATTCAAGTTAAATTCCACACAACCTGAGCCACAGCAAGAATATCTTACCAACCAAGCATATCTTATACAACCAGTGGCAGCACAGAATAAAAGAGCTGTTGGATTTAGAGGTTCTTATTATGAAACGCTGAAATACTCCATACACACAAAACATCTGAATTAAGATTGCCATGAGACCTTCTACTTGAGATTTACTCCCTATCTTGTACAAATCTCAACTGTAAACAGTTTAACTGCCTAGTTATAGGGCAATTAGAGTATTTTACTACTTTTACTATTCTATCACATTACCTTGCAACTTGGTTACTATATTGTATCAGGCACTTTGAATAAATCTCAATTAAGGTGGCAAGTGAGTTTTATTATATTTTTCCCCGTTCTGAGGGAAAGAGAACCAGAACCCTTTGAAAGAATTAATTTTCTGGGGGGAAGTTAGCATGCTCTCTCTACTTAAAGGTAAATCATTTTTGACCAGCTAAAATGGTTTTACCTGACTGCAGGCAGCTGAGGAAAGTGAAATACAGTTCTCACACTGTACACATACGGTGCAAACCATGTCTGCTTTTAAGCTTTAAAAATCCATAATATTGATAGTGTTGGATAAAAAGCTATGAAATAACTCATATATCTGCAATAATTTTGAGGTAAAAAAATAGTTCTTCAGGAAAAAAAAAAGTGCCCTATTCAAACTACAGGTTCTTAACAGATGTTTAATTCATATAAACTTTGAACAGACCTACAGGGACACCATCATCGACTTCAAGAACTTGTTAGTAACACTTGTCAAAATGTAAGGAAAAATCTTTAAGTATGACAGTTTTCTTCAAACTATTACTATTGCAGAAAGATGCAAGAATGATTATTTTTTGTAGCTTGCCAAAATTTTATTTGAAATAAAAATCTGAAGTCTAAGTTCAAATGCTAAGTTACATGATGGAGTTTTTACCAGAATTGTGAGCCTTCTTGGTCACTTATTTAAGGTAAGGGTTAAGGGCAGAGAAGAATAGAGCAGCATATGGGTACACAGTGGCCAGGATAAGCACGTTAAGAAGTACAACAGTACCACAAAACATGTGAAGACAGCAGAGTAGTAAGGAACCAGAGAGAGGACCTGAGGGTGCAGAGGCAAAGGTTGTTGGCTTCTCCACCTGCACAGTGGATGACTCAAGGTTTTAAATTAGCCCTTGGGAAGTAGGGAAAGGGACAGGGCTGGTGCATTCACCTTCTGGAAAACTGTCCTATTTGCAGCTCCCTGAAACAGCGTCTTCAGCTATCGTGTACACGTAGGGGCCCAAACTTGTACATTGACTTTAATGATTTCTACACCACCCTGAAACAGTGGTTAAACCAAGTCCGTTGCGCTCCACTGTTCTCAGTTCTCCCCCTGTTGGTTATCCCCTCCTTTGCAGTTTAACCTGCCCAGACATTCTTCACCCACAGAGCCAACTAAAGGAGGAGCCAGAACGTAACTGGTATTTCATTATTTCAGCCACTGCTTGGCATCTTTTTCATGTCCTAACAAATGCAAGAGAGATCTTCATCTGAAGGTGTACCAGCATAGCCTCTTCATCAGCAGTGGCACCTCAGCTGAAGATCTGACCCAAGCTAGGAAGCTAGCTAAAAATAAGTATACCTTACAAAAAGTAAGAGGACAAAATGAATGGGGTTCCTCCATCTGAATGTTATAGAATTACTATGAAAGAACCCTTTCTGGCAGCTTGTTTAAATGTGTTATTTATAGCACTAGCTTCTTCAGATCTTCAACAGGTAAGTCTTATAAAAACCTCTGTTAAACTGAATTTCTTACAGAACATTTTTTTCTTAGCATTTTACAGAACAAAATTAGAGCTAGCTTTTTCAAGCAACTTGAATTCAAGGGGGTTTAATGCAACCATTTACATCCCTAGCTCACGTTATTTTTCCTGTTAATAAATTTTCCTCCCTTCCAGTTCAGAAGAAGTGCTCTTATAAACACTTAATAGAGTAACGATACAAGAAGTAGAAAAGCAAAGCTACTACTGTCACGTGTACTACTTTTCTCTAAAATAAAAAGCAGTTCTCACAGGTTGGGATACTTAGTAGCAACATATAAATCTCATTAACACCTATCCCACTCTTTATCCAAAGACTATCATATGACTTACTCTAATTTTCCCTTATCAAACAGGCAATGTTAGAGACTAGCACATGCTAACGACTCAGACCATAATCCGATGTAGGGAGGGAGGCAAAAAAAAAAAAACAAACAAAAACCCAAACCAACCCACAAACACCAGAACAGAAAAAGTAAAGAAAAAGGAATTCCTACCTTTATGATGTTGCAGCCAAAGAGAACATAAGCACATTAGCAGGGAAGAGGCATTACGCTCACTACTTTGACAAAGGTAAACACGCCCAATCTACAGAACCCTTTCAAATTCTTCAGAGACCCACCCAGCAAAGCTGCGCTTCAAGATTTCTGACTGAAGGCAATCCTGATGTCATACGTATCCACTCGGTGAAACTCGGGAGTAGTAATGCCGAGTGCCTTCCCCTGTGCTTGTTTCAACACAGTAGATGAAGAAATGTTTGAAGTCACATGGTATTTTGTTGTACGAGGAGAGTTTGTCTCGACGTATATTGCTCTATACATGCACAGGAGGATGCCACGCCTGCTGATTGTGCAGAAAAGGAAACCCCAAACGCATCGCTTCACAGTGCATTTTTAGTGCGTTAACGCGTTAAATGCGTTTTTAGATGCATTATTAGATGAAGTATGGGTTTTCAAATAAAGCTAGAGAAAGGTTTCTGCTCCTATTGACCTGTCTCAGGAATACTTCCAGCTTCAATCAACTAAGTGTTTTACAGAGAGTTCCAGTTCCACAGAAGATGTAAAGTATAATTTCTGAAATTCCTAAAGCAGAGGGAAACATACACTGAGTGTATATTTGGTTAGAGATACCATACAAACATGGAAATTTAAATTAAATCACACAGGGTGAAGTTTGGGGTTTTTTTTTATGAATTCCATGACTAAGGAATAAAGCTGAAAGTCACTCCTTACCAGCTCCCCCTAGTTTCAATTAATAAGTAACAGCATTCAGAAGTGTTGGCATTACATAGCATTCTGGTGGGCAGGACACCTTAATGTTGTTCAAAAGGAAGAAGAGAACCTCTTATTAGGCCTGTTTGCAAAGAGCAACTCATGAAATAAGAACAGACACATAAAAGCTGAACCAAAGTTTCACCTTGCCTAGCACACTGTCGCTGAAGGATACTAATAGCAGATGACAACAGAAGAGTACAAGAACAGAATAAACACAAAATAGCAACTGATGAACTGATGATACCCCCAGCCTTCAGTAGTTAGGGGCTCATAGGCTTCCTAAACCACAGATGGTGTCTATGTAAATAACACTGGAGAGGTTCCCCCTCAGCCAAGCCTTAATTTCCACAACTCCTTTTGACTATATTGAAACTTTCATCATAATCCATAGGACAGCAATAAAAGAAGATGTGACCCAGACAATAATTGGATCCTGTTCCTTTATTTCCCTCCAGAAACAAGTATGGTTTTGTTTTGTTCATAGAGCTGGTTTGGGGTGTCATAGGGTTTGGTTGTTGTTTTTTTTTTTCCGGTGGGTTTTTTTTTTTTAGGTATTATATTTTGCAGCTATTGCAACTCTTCAGTCCTTCCATAAAACTGGGAGCAGTATTCAACAAACTAATGCACCAGTGAAACATTAAACATGAAGGATTATTTCAGAAAGGTAGTATTATGGCTTTGCTGTTGCTTTAAATTATCTCCACGCTTTCCCACATCTGAACCACTAGTATGAACCAGGCAGAACACTTAGGAACACTCTGCCAATTAGGAAAGCCTAGAGCAAGCTGATTCATCTATCACTTGGCCAATGCTGTGCCAGTAATGGTAACTGGCAGAAACACCTCTTTCTTATGCCTTAATCCACGATTTCTTCACTGTTACACTAAATTGCAAAACCCATGCTTGTTTGACTGGAGCAAATGTGGGGCTGCTACAAATAATAAAATGGGAAAAAGCGTTTTTACATACTTTTTGAGGAGCATTTGTTAGGTAGCACTCACCACCTACGTAGAACTTTATTACAAGATTAAAGATACTACATGGTAAATAACAAGTTAACCATACCCTCTTGATCAAAGCTGCCCACTGACCTTTCAATTATCGCTGCACTTTTGTAGTACTTATCTTTCAGGTATCTTAAATCTGAATGCTGCAAAAAAGAAAACCAAACAAAAAAACCACCTTAGTCTGTACGTCTCACTGAGAAAAGAAAAAACCTAAAAAATCTAAGTGTTACTACTCCTTACTTGCAGCATAGCACCTATTCAATCATACGACAATTACATATAACTAGATAATATAGGCATGTATTTGACCCAAATAATTATTTCACATATCACTGGAAATCATGTATGTTTTCAGTGAAAAAAAAAATACTAGAACAAGAAAAATTCACAAAATTCCCTTCTTTCTGTTTTCCAGCCAGTTACATATGTATATTAAATTACATTGAATCCACACATTTTTAATGTATTGTTTCCGAACTTGGTTCCTGTGAATTTTAACAAGAATTAGAAAACTCATTACTTTGAGATTCTGGGCCTTAATAACAAGAAGGAAGATGACAATTGGATAAAAGAGGGATGTCCGTAGTAATACGGGAAGGATAAAGACAGCAGAGAGAAGTGAAGGAACACTAACACACTACTGCTGACCCAAGCTGCCATTGCTTCACTAAAATGCAGGGAACAGGATCATTAATGGGCTTCAAATCTGCCTTGGGAAAAAGGCTCCAGGAAAAGACATTGGCATTACCTGGGGACTGCTTTCTAACCAATTTCTCTTGCACACTTAACAATTGAGGGATATAAATACCATAATTAGGCTATCTCTTTCAAGTTGTTACAAACTCTTGGCTGTATTTCATTTAAATACTGATCATACAGTGTATCAATAAGCCTCCAGGACAGGAATTAAGAACGCTCTCATATCCAGAGGCAGAGATGTACATGTGATTTAGTGAAGAATTCATCTCATTACAGTTTGGCCAGCATTCTTCATGCAAAATCCTAGTCTGTTTTGTCTTTAAATTATCATTGGTGAGAAGGTATTTTTCTTTCCTCTTGATTTAGCATTACCTTGTCCATACTCGTCAAATTCACCTTTCTAATAACCAGAAACATTACAGCAATTCAAATACAACTGCTTATCTATATAAGGTACTTTTACTAAGTATGTTCTAATACGTTTGACAAAGTAAATTTAGCAAGAAGAGTAACTTTGGTTGCTTAAATTTATAGTAAGCAGTGTGTTAAAACTTGTGTGCTACTCTCAAAATTTTAGTAAGAACAGCTGTATCTAAGGTTTGACTTCTACAGTTCACCCTTTCCACTCTAAATACAGCACTGCTAATTCACTCAAATAACACTCCCATGTGCTATTACCATCTTGAGATGCAGAAAACATATTTAACAATTAGTCCAACCAATTCCTTCAGAGAGTTTAATTCCTTTCCAACAGTCCAAATAATATAGGATTAAAAAAGATGCCTTCTTGATCCTTGGAGCTGGAAGCACTGGTTTAACAACCGTGTAAAAGTAAACCTCAACAACTTGTAACACTTGCACACAAAAACAATGCTGCAAATGTGTTTTGATTACATTACTAGAAGACTCTAAGAGCATCAACCTTTATCCATCCACAGAGAACAGAAGCGCAAAATTTGAGCAATTGCTTGGTGAACACAAAAGACAATCCCTTTGATGCTTCACAGCCAGCAATTCTCCCCTCCGCAGGAGCTCTGATTGAAAATTACAGAAGACACTGGCATCATACTAGTGAATATTTTTAGCTTAGGTGAAGAAACACTCCTTTAGAGTGAGAACTAATATTCGTTTGAAGATGACCAAGTACTAGATTCTTCTCTGAGGAAATAAAGAATTAAAAAAGAATAATTGGTTGAGTTTTATATTTGCTGCATAATGGGTCTCTGCCTAATTCTCACAGCAGCTGTAGTGGCTTCAGCAGAAAGAGAACACCATTTCAGACATAATTTTCTTGAAGAATATAAATACTACTAAGGAAGCCAAGTACTGCAGGTAAGTTTCCAGAAAGCATTAATTTCTGTTTCAGTTAAATCCCTACATGAAATAGCTATAAAAAGTCTGTAGTAACAAAGTTACTCTAAGAATAAACTTCGACAAACTCCAAAAAGATTACATTTGAAGCTAACAAGCAAAGGACAAACATTGTGAACGTAGAAACAAACACACAGCATTTTGTCATTTGACAGAAAGTCTTTTTACTTAATCAGTACGTGCTGTTTTGCAAAATAGGCATCAAAATCTTATCCATTGTTTCCCATGTAGCTATTACTTCCTTCAAAGTAGCTATGGACATTTGGAAACTCTTTGAAGGTCCACAGAAAATCTTTCAGGTGTCAGATCCCCAGCAACAACAGCGAGATGGGGCAGATGCTTGGACAACTACAGTTAGCAGCTAGAACTCCTGATAGTTTCAGGAGATGTCCATACAAACCTTCCCTACAACCTTTTAAAGGAAGCCAACATTCAGCAGTGGAATTACTTTTGAGGTTGTGTGTGCTACTTTTTCAAACATTTCACAATTTTTTCAAATCTTCCCCCTGAAAGGACACTGCTGACTTTCAAGACTCATGTTTTGCAGCACAGGTGAGCAGGAAACAGAAATAACTACGGATACTGTAATTCTCCATGCAAGCTTCTTACCACAAAATATATTGTTGTATTCCTTCCTTCCTTGCTGTATGTAAACCAGCAGCAAGCCAGCTTGTCTATTAAAGAGTATCTCTGGCAGTTATCAGCAATAAACTTATTTGCACAACATTTTAGAAGACAATGACTTGGAAAAGCTTAAATCCCTGAGATGTTACTCAACCAACTCCAGATCCATGCCTGCTGTTGAGCTAGTGATAGTGAAAGACTGCCTGTCATCCATGCTGACATAGACAATTGGCTTCTAACAAGACTTCAGAGTGAATCAGGTAGCCTAAAAGAGTTGTACAAAATACAACAAGAATTTGAAAATTCATTTGGACAACTCTTTAAAGGAAAATACACAGAAGTAAAATTGTAACGACCACAGTATATTCACTCCTACTGATACTGAAAGGCTGTGATAAATACTTGATACTGACTTCACACACCATCCCACACTGACTTTGGAAAAAGTATAAACAACGCTTATCCTGCAGTGATAAACCCAGGAACAACCAAGGCTCCTTATTCCCAGCTTTGCAAGAGCATCATAAGTATAAAAATTCTCAAGGTTGGTTTTATTCTTGTATTACAGGATTAAAACTCGTATTACAAGTCTTAAAACTAGAATGGAGAGCAGTCATAAAAATATTGGAGGAAATCCAGTCTGAAGAACCACAAGCATGGAACCACCTGGATTCAGCTGTGATTGCAATCAAGCTCTACAAATATTCCAGTTTAAGAATATTCTTTTCAAAAAGCACATCCTGTAAGCAACTTCTAGTGCTGCTTACCTCATTAAAGCATAATTAGCATAATTTATTCTATTGATGTTGAAGGCAGACTCCTCAAAACAACTGCAGAGACAGATGGAGACTGTGGACATTTCAGAGTAAGTCCTCAGATAGAAAACTGTCTCCAGATCGGTCACCTGATTTGTTCTGTGTCTTGTTTTGAAATAATACATGAAGAGTTGTTAGATATCAATATACACAGGTGAGGCACAGCTGACCTACTTTAGAAATTCTGGTTTAACATTGGTAATAGGTTCTGCAGCAAAGTTAATTTACTATAGCAAATGAACTAACAGCTCTACGTAAGAGATTTAGATAGTAAAAGCTCGAGACAAAAAAAAAAACAAAACAAAAAACACCCCACCTTATATACTCACCAATGGATTAAAACACAAGTTATTTTGCAAAGTGTTTTCTTTGTGCTAGACTTTTTTTAATGTAGCCATAGAACTCCTAGCTACCTTCACTGCTCATGCTCCTTTTGTGTGCAATAAAAAAAAGTTGACTCACATCAGTTTTACTCCATCTCAGGTCCTATAGTTCATAAATGGTAAAATATCAACACATTAAGGTTGCCAGATACAAACCACATTTACCCATTTTTACCACTAAAGCATTCTGAGAATTAAAACAATGGCTTTCTGAGAAGTGAAACATGTGGCAATGATCAGTACTAATAACCAACTGGGCACACAGTCAACTTCATGCCTGTAAGAATTAAATACAGTTGGATTGCAATTGGATTTGCTGTATTCAAAAATCAAAAGTTACGGCTCCTACATTTCTTGCTAAATTCTACACACTGTTCTGAGATGTCTAAACTTTTACTTGAAAAAAAGTTTTTATAGTTGTAGTAATCACTGACAAACAAGATGACTAGCACTTAACAAAACCAAAATAATCTCCCCATTCTACCTTTCCCACCCTGCTTATCTTATCAGTGTTTGAGAAATACTGTTGTAATTTAGATACTCCCAACTGGCAAAGTATAGACCAAGAAATGCTGAACACTACTATGTTCAGTGAAAACAATGAAGTTACTCAATTAAAATAAACTAGTCAGCAAAGGCTAGATTAGAAAAGGAGTGAAGACAGTAAAAAGGATTTCACTGAAATTAAGTACTTACCTATGTTTAAAATTGTGTTCTTGAGAAACTCTTGCTCAACTGCCTTGCCAAAGGCACTTCCCTTGCTTGAACTGAGAAGCTCCCAAGTTGTCTAGAGTTGCATCTTTGAACATGCCCAGAGGCATTTTAGTCCTGATAGAAACGAGCAACTCAGCATCTAGAGCATAACCAAGTTCAAACAGTAGAGAGAAACCAAGCATTCTCCCACCCTGGACAACTCAGAAGTCAGGTTTTAACTAAAGTAACTATAAGCATGAATAGAAGAGTTTCCATTCATTGACATTGTCACCCACTCCTAAGCACAAAAGTTACCTCAGGAATAAACGAAAGCATAACGAATGCACAGAATATTCAGATCTCCTACATGCCAGTGAAGGGGATCACTGTTTCCCATATAACTGCCCAGTGGTCACAGCTATCATCCTGAAAGAATAAGACTGAGGTTCAAACCTGCCAGTCTGAGAATACATACTATTCAAATGTCTCAAGAGCACGGTGATTTCCAGCTAAATTATCCCATAAGCTTCACCTAGTTTTCTTCCCCTCCCAGTACTGTTGATTCACCAGCTCAGAGCTCAAGACTGATCTAGATGGCCACAGAGATTTGGGGGTCAGAGTCACCTGCTCCAGAGACTATTCATCTTAACTCAATATCTAATTTAATTTAACACTAAATAGTTATTTAAAAAGACAGAACTTACTTGGTTCTCAATAGGGATAGAGCACTCACCTTCAAGAGATTATCCTAAAAGGAAAACTGCTTCTTACAGTTCTTATGAGGTCTGAGATTTTTACAGTAGTCCTTATTGTCAGTACTCTACCATTGCCTAACCCTTGTAAGATCATTACAAACTGCACGGTAAGTGTACCAACATTAGGTGGCTTCCTGCTAAGCACACACACTGTTTTGGATCCTGTTCTGAACTAACTCTCCCCAGGCAAAGTCTTAGACACTTACTTTTCAGGTTATTCAAATTAGATCTAATAAAAGATGTAAGCATAAGAATTTGAATTCAATATCCATCTCACTGTACTGCAGACAATTTCTAGTTACCCGTTTCTGATTTAACAAATTGTTAATTATATATTCTATACTTACATAAAATATGTAATGGATGCAAGGAATTCTGTTGGAATTTCACTTCTGTATTACATAAGCTTGATTACAGACATAATGCTCCACTAAAACGTTCTATAAATAAGCAATATATGCATTAGTCCCACACACACCCTTCCTCTTAATTAAAGGAATATACCATAAAACATTAAGAAAAACTAAATTTTCAGTGAAATGACACTGCCAATTAGATCAGGCAAACAGTAAAAGCTAAAAAAGCTTATCCTAGACATCAGTTAAGCACTTCAGCCAAGACAAGCGTGGCATGTATTATTGCAATTGTGGTAGCACATCTGAATGTCCACTTAGAGCAAGGCACAGATGCAGAACACATAGTATGAACACCAAAGCTTTTCCCAACTGAAATATTTTATTTAGCTTAACCTCTAAGCAGTCAAGTGTTGCATTAACACTGCATTGTAGTCCATAAATCACTAGCATTCTGGCAATGAATGCCTATATAGAATGACATTAAGTATAGTTGAGAATACTTTAAGTATCATACATTGTTGATATGCTTTCACATTAGTCATTTATTATCAAATTTTGAATACCTAACAATTAATCCTTATACAGCGTACACTGACATACATACCATGAATAAGCTTAGGACCCCAAGGAAATGGATTGTATCACTGAGTGCAATTGCAGATTTTTAAGGTGTCAACCAAACACACCTTTATCCTGTTTCAGGTTAAATACACTGACAGGTGCAAAAGGCATGAGCTTTAGCAGTCATTAATCTCATGGAAACATTCCCTAAGGTACCTGTTAAAAAAATTACTAGAACACTTTTTTGGATTATTGTGGATTCACGTTCTTACTGATCTTCTCAATGTGGCTCAGTAGTTTCAACAACGCCGATGGATTATATGGGAAAAGATTTCTTCTCTGCAACCTAGAAATAGCTTTTTGCAGTTCTTCCAAACATTTTGTTGATTTGTAAATCATTATTCTTAGGGGAACGATGTTATCCGAAGACACCATACACTTCACACAGGATGAGGTATTAGATCCCATTTGTTTCAGAGGCAACACTTCAGACTTGAGTGTGTTCCGTTTATCATCTGTGTAGCTAAATCCAGTTTCTCTTATCCTCATTTCACTCTCATCATTTAAAGGCACCTGCTTTGTGTTTACCAAGCACTCTTTTCCATCTGATTCTAATTCAGAGTCGTCTGAGCTGTCATAATTAACAAGGCTTTGAAGAGAACCCAGCAGAGATGTACTATCGGTGCATATCAATGAGTTAGACTGGTTAGACTCTGCAACTTCATTATCACGTTGCTCTGTTGTAAACACTAAGTAATTGTGAGAAGAAGCCAAAGATATCAAAGTCTGCGGTTCTTGTTCACAACAAGCATTTTGCAAACTCTCATCAGTCATACAGCTTTGTTTTTCTTGATGGGGTGGGTGGACAGAAGAAATTGATTGAAAAGTGACATGTTTGGTATCAAAATGGTTACACACATCTACAAACTGATGCCAGTCTTTTCTAAGAAGCTTTAAGTACATTACCAAGTACTCCAGAAAGCAAGTTTCTGATGAAATCAAAAAATCTAGAAGTACTGAGGAATCAAATGCAATTTTTTCTAAAAAAAATAAAAAGATACAGTGAGGATTATATCCACTTGCATGCGTAAGGAAGTTCCAGGTTTCCTCCTCTTTTTGGCTTAAGTTATCAGCAGCATCATGCCATAACCTGAAAAGTAAGTCATAAGAGGGATTAAATACAATGGAAGTTTACAGTGTTGTTTTTTTTTTTTTTTTTTAAAGGTACACATCCAGAAAATGGTATTCTTGATCTTTTTTGATTTTGCCAAAAAGTAAAAAAACAAAGTAGTTTTGATATTAGAATGAGAAAGAATGAAGGCAGGTGGAGTAGATCAGACAATTTAGGAAGCCAAAGCACTCAAAGCAGGCCTTCTTAAACAGCACTCCTCCTTAGGAAACTCTCTGGAATAACCAAAGTCACTTACAATACCTGAATTGTTATTTTAGTATTTTTGTAAAGCTGAATATAGACTAACTTTCAGGATGCTAAGCACATTGGAAAAAAGTGACCCACTTTTATTTAGGTGCCTAAGAAGAATTTTACGTATCTAAGATACTACTTGCAACACCTTTATATCTGAAGCTTGAGGGACCTTTTATAAATTGGGATAATATTTTATCTAATTTAAACAGCAGTGAAGCAGTGAATGTCCAGGACAAATTCATGAAGAACACATTTCAGCTATTAGCAGTAACAGCTTTTACCAACTCAGCTTGTCCAATCCTAAGAGGGTCACTTTACCAAAAGTCCCTGAATTCTTGAAGTTTAATTATAACCACATTCTTTTCAAACTCAGTGTTTAAAGAAAACATTCTTGCCTTTTATCTGTGTCTAACCACTGTTTTAGATTGTGAAGTCAATTATTCTGAATTACAGGATGTGATAAAGTATCTAATAGGAAACTCTTGCACAACTCCCTCATTTCAATAATAAAACCCCACTTATTCAAATTATCAGCAAAGTTAACTGCTCTTACACCACACGTTATTACATCATCCTGAGGTCTTTTTTTTAAATTATTAAAAATATTTTTCTTTATACAAAAGTAATCAATGGAAAAGTTATATATATCACAATAACCTCAGTCAATTACAATTCTTCATAGTTCTGTCGAATAAAATGTACACTAACCTATCAAATTTTAAATAAATGAGTAATAAAGCTTTAGCAGCTTCCCACATATCATCATCTTGCTCTATGAAAATCAAGGAGAGCCATTCACAGTGATGTACAACTGGGTGAGACTGTGGGGAAGACTTCAGATGACTCCTCCAGAATATCAACAATTGGGCCATGGAACTCTGAAAGTCTCCTGAAAAAAAGAAGTAACCATGAATTTTGCTATACATTTTTTGTTACTAAACAACACTCACTTTTTATTTTTTAAATTAGCAGTGCATAACAGTTCATGAATGCATTTATCATCCCTTAGCTCAACTGATTTAACACAGCATCAAATTTTATTCATTAGTTCTTGCTTCTCGGTACCAAATAAATCAAGAAATACTTTGCAGAAAACCATAGGCAGTTATTTAACCTTAAATTCAATGTGAATGGCTACTCTATTAAACTCTAAACATATCAATGTTTCATGCCAATGTTAACCTGCAGAAAATTACTTCACTCATTAGGTACAGGACTCCCCC
This sequence comes from Anarhynchus alexandrinus, assembly GCA_008711295.1. Taxonomy (NCBI): domain Eukaryota; kingdom Metazoa; phylum Chordata; class Aves; order Charadriiformes; family Charadriidae; genus Anarhynchus; species Anarhynchus alexandrinus. The sequence goes on along the minus strand of VUYV01000035.1, from coordinate 1,362,031 downwards.
CCACAGCTCCTTCCCCACAAGACAGATAAAACTTAAGCACACAATTTATTCCTCTAACAGCATTCTTGATTTCCTTGAAGTTCAAGGAAGAATAATCAGAGGTGACCTAGAAAGTTTTGGGTACAACAGGGTGAATCCTCTCACACCTAAGCTTGCAGACTAATGAACAATATATATCAGGAAACCTACAAAAATGTGACTATACCCACACAGCTGGGATTTATACTTTCCTTTAGCGTCCCAATTAGGTAGCTTCATTGGTACACCACAACTAAAGAAAGGTGAATTGTAATCAAGTCAATGCCATAGATGTAATGATCCAATACGAGTACTTTGCCGAGATTTCATCTCAGGTACTTCTTCCCACATGAAATAATAATACAACTGTAATGTTTTGATAGGACTGAAGCTAAACCCCCCCAGTGCAATTCACTGTAGAAATTAACTGCAGTGATCTATAGTTGATGGGAATAAATTGTCATTTCTGCAATAAAACAAAGTATGAACCTTGTAGTATAGCCATATTCTTTATAAAATAAGTTCTTCATAGATGATGTACGTTTTCATACATACAGGCCTGGGATAAAGATACGTTCATGAGATGATATAAAATCCTTGCTGGAAGGATTAATGTAAGCAGCATTTTTCCTGCAAATCTTTTTTCCTTTCCCTCTAAACACTGCACTCCTGGATGGGAAAAGCACCTCAAAATTTATGTCATTTTAGTGCAGTAGCTTACTCATAAAAATAACTTTGTATTCATAAGACAGACTCTTTCCCTTAAGTCAAGAAACTCATCTCTTCAATAGCAACGACATACAGTAGTATGGTACTAGGTACCAGTTTTTCACGTACACGGCATACATTCCATGTTTAGAAAACAGAAAAGATATAGTGACATATATCTTAACCCAAAGGTACTTCTTAAGTAAGAACTCTAACATTGTTGGAAGTGCATTATGCCTTGAAGAGCACAGTAGCATCATTTATAGAAACAGTGATTACCGCTTTTGAAAAGTTTCCTGCAACATGGGAATCAATTTTACTTACCACATCATTATGTGGTTTTCCTTAATATTTGGCTTTAAGATTTGCTTTTCCTCTTAGCAAATAATAGGATCAGAAAGTTATCTTTGTTATTAATAGTTACTATTCAGACTGACATTCTTCCCTATAAATCAAAGCTATCTGGAAATTACTCTCCAAATTGAAATGAGTTAAAGTTAAGCCACTGTAATTCATGTTAAAAAAAAAAAAAAA
>VUYV01000035.1:1261027-1350813 GCA_008711295.1 Anarhynchus alexandrinus | reverse complement strand
TTTTTTAAGCTTCTTTCCCATTTCGACCCATTTAGTTGCTTTGGGATTAACCATTTTTGTTCTCCGTTTCACTCTTTTATGACATTGCGTGGCTCAGTTCTACTTCTATTTTTTTTTTTTTAGGTTTAAGCTGCCTTAAAGGAGAATTAAAAATTGTGACTCCAAAGAACAAAGTAAGACAGAAGAGAGAAAACAGCACTCAAAAAAGCCTCAGAAAGGTGATAATTCATGTAGACTCTCAGAATCGTCCTAGACACATGGTTTGGATGGGATTGGGGCCTCTTGTTGTGTTTTTGATGGATTTGAATAGGTAGCATTAGATTTCTTTGTTCCCTTAAAACCTACTTGTCGTTGAGCTTTAAAAGTTTGAAAGCTCTGAAGCCCATTTGAAGCACGGTTCCTCTTCTTGTAATGATTTGTCATTTTCTCAATTTAATCTGCAAACGTTATTTTGATTAGGAATTGCTACTTAATGTTCTTTTGTGTTTCCTCATCTCAGGAATATCACTTAAAATTACTTCACTCCCAGTAGTTAAAAGGGCCTTTTCTTAAAGCCTTTTCACAAATTTATGGGTGCAACACTGGATTCATTTCTGCTCTGATTCTAAAATGTATATTTGAGTAGGTCATGGTAATTGCATTATGTTGGTTTAGTTATACCTAACTTTTGCATGGGTTTTTGTATTGTAACGGAACTGCAAAAATTGAAATTCATTTAATTGGATGGTGTTTGTTTACAAGTACTTACTTTTTTTGGGTTTAGATCACAGAAGGAGATAATGCTGTTAGGTGCTTAAGGGAAAAAATGAAAGGTGTCATCAAAAACTGAATCCTGCTGGTAGGAGGAACGTTTGGTTTCAGGGGGAGAGCGGTTCATAGGGAGAATTGCTTGTTTTACGTGGTAAGATGAAGAGATGCGTTCTAGAAGGAGAGAGAGTGGGGGGTGAATGATGTCAGTCAGCCTTTTTCTGCATCCTACTGTTTGTGTGTTCCAAATAATGGAGTTTCTGCGCATTCTTTTAATGCAAAGTCTGTCTCAAATCCGTTCTAATCTGTTTTAAATGTAGATGAGTTTGTGTTATTTTGGCAAATATATCCTCTATATAGGTCCCTCTGGTCTTTGTCGCGTTATCAGAGATGTCATTGGCTGTACCAGAATGTTTTTTATTGTCAGCAATAAATTATTTTTTAGCTTTAGTTGCAGGTGAAAGAGCAGTACCTGTTGCCAACAATCTTGGTCAAGGGTGGACCATTTTTCCAATATAGGCGTCTTAGGCATATGATAAAAAGTAGCTGTTACACATCAAAGATTAAATAGAAAATCCCCCAGCAACACAAGTGCAACGAATTCTGAGATGCGTTTTGAAAGTACAGGGAAGAAACATTCCATGTTATTTTGGTAGCGTACTGCAAAACCACGAGTAATAGTGGAACATGTGGATATGCCCAGTGTGATTGCAGGAGGGAATTTTATGCTAATAGGTGAGACAGATGTGCATTAGTACAAACTTACCAGTACAGTTACGGCACACCTGTTTCATCTGAAGTTGGTTTATTACAACACCCTCTTTTACAACCCATCCGGTGCATCTAACGTCAGGGCTTGCATTAATGTAGCTGCTCCAACAGGACACCTCTTGGTGCCAATATGTCTTAAGATCTTTGGGATTTATTAATGGAAAGAAATGTAGGTTTTTGTTTGATTTGTGAAGCTCTTTCCTGATGTAAAATGCCAGTGCAGCAAAGTTTGATTCAGATGCAGAGACTGGAATTGAGTTCACAGGACTCAGGGAATTAGCTTCTGGCAGAAATTTGCACATGGTCAAAACGAGAAAGAGAGATAAATGATATGCTGAAGTCCTGCTCTTGATCTCAGGAAGAAATGTAGCATATTGCAAGTATAGCTAGCCCCTTAGATAAAGTTTTGTGTCCTTTTTTTTTTTTTTTTTTTTAATCTTCAGGCTATATACTCATTTTGTTGTTGATTTTGTTGGGTTGGGTTTTTTTTGCTTTGTTGTGAATTCTAAACCCTTAAAGGAAATGTGCTGTCTGAGAGGTTGTTTTCCATTGTTCCAGCATTTGCTTACAGAATGATGCTATCGCAGTGAAAAACTTGCTTTATCCACTGAAGTCATCCAATGAATTTTGTCCGCTTGGATTCTTCTAGGTTATATGAAAAAAAAAAAAAAGCAGAGCAAATACAAGTCTTCCACAGATTGTTGAATGAATTAAACTCTGCAAGCGGCACTCATTTTGTTCATCAGCTGTGCTACAAGTATTAGGACTGAAGTAACTGCTTTAATGTGGTTTGAACTAGCCATCGCTTTCTGCTTCTGTCATTCTAGGAAATATTGGTCTTTTGATTCTTTAGTGATAGCAAGTCATGTTAAAATACATAAATCTTACACATTAACACTTGCTACGAATTCTTACTTTTAAGGCTAAGCTGTCATCTGACTTTACCTGTTTAAAACTTAGAAACAGCAGCACTGTAAGTTAAAAGAGAGATTGTATTTTACGCATGGGACGAGAGGATCTCCAAGCATGCTGCAGAGCACAAGCTCCCTGCGGTTTGTCAGTGTATATCTTGAGGGAGGAGAGTTGTGGCTGTGCGAACCTGATGCAGCATTCCCTACTGGAAGAGATCCGTCAGGCCTTGCTTCAGCACTAGCATTGAGATCCTCGATTTGGAAGGATTTGTGGTATTTTCTTCACTGGACTCTGCTTGTGCTTAAGGTTGCCAATGTATGGGTGGGAATTTTGAGGACGGTTGATAGCTGATGCGTTACCAGTGTTTTCTGATGATGATGCTCTCCAGTTTGAGCTGGGTGACGTCGCTAATTCTCCATCAGGCCCAAAAGTCAGACCTGGCAATCTCTCCGTGAAATGGATAATAGTTGGTAAAATGATACCTCTGTACTTCAGTTTCAGCCACCTGCAAAATGTGACAACACAACAGCTGCTTATTAGTGTATAACACCACCAGTCAGCATCATACACTGCTGTAAACACTTGAAGTTGATGGAAGACTTTTAGATTAACTCTTCTGGTTATTTTAAATTTAGTACGTCCAAGCTACGAGATGGTATTACAGAAACCCTGATGAGAAATGCATAACTTCTAATGACCACTTACGAAGAGTGAGGGCTTCTTTCTTTTGAAGTAGCAGCTCCTCTGTGATGTTTCAGATTCATGCCCTGTTAACTCGTTGCTTTCAGACCCAGCAATTCGCATGTGTTGCTTGGCGATTTTCATCTCAGCCACGTGGCTGCCTCGCTTGATGTCTGTCTGGGAGGTAGCATAGAACATCTAGCAGAAAATACGTTCAGGATTATAAAGCTCTGAAATTTTAATATTTCACATGTTAATCGCAAACTTTGCGGTTGTGGTGTGAGAACACAAATAATAAAATGATTGTTTGCCTTACTGTCTTGTTGCTCAGCTTCCTATTTCAGGAGCTCTTCAGACATATGAAGATGATAGTCGCATTTAGTTTCTTTGTCAAACGCATATTGACCATTTTTAAAATGCCATTTGAGTGAGAACACATTTAGCTTGTTCAAGTTTTGAAATGGGTGGGAGAAGTGGGTTGTGAGAGTAATGAATGCTAATGTGATTATCCTTATTCCACAGGGCTTGCTGCTTTTCTTTTTTTTTTGGTTTATTTGATTTAAATGCCTTGGAATACTTCAACCACAGACAGCTAGGATCTACACTGATTAGGTCTATGCTGGATATTAAATGCTGTGTGTAGTGGTACACTTTCCTTGTTGTATAGAGTTCGGCTAACAGCAGTAAATTATGGTCCTTATTCTGCTCTTGGATGTGTAATCTTACAGTTTAGGGATCAGGTCTATCTGTTAGCTCATCTGAATGAGCAAAATACTGTGTTATAAGGTCTTGCTTTTAGTACCAACTTTGAACTTTCTTTAAAGTAAGTATGTACATATGTTGGAATTAATTTTCCACATGATGTTTGCAATGACTTTAATGAAGTGACACATTGATGCAGAGAAGTCTCAGATCTTTGACAACATGAGACGTTATCAATAGATAATGAAGATGCTTGTCTTATTTTTTTATTTAGTGTGCTCCTTCTACTACAATTATTAGTATTTTAAGCAAACTTTGTTAAGTCATTGAGTAAGTGAGCTTTACTTTCACTAAATATGACTTCTTTTTATTAAAGTTACAGATCTTACTCTTGCCATATGCAGCTAATTTTCCTTTTGGGGGGAAAAAAGCTTGTTACTTTTTTAGTGGAGCAATCTGTTACCTTGTCTGTAGTCTGTGAAGTCAGTGCAATTCTAATTTGCATCAGCTAATAAAAAATGTGTGGGTTTTAAAGTGAAAATCATGCAAAAATAAAAAAAAAAAAGGTGAACTAACGACTGATCATCTATGCAAAAAAACAAGGCTAGAAATGTGATCAAATTAGGTCATGGCAGTGCAATTTTGTGCAGGGCTGTGAGCATATCTGCAGACCTTGTATGTTTTATCTTGGGAAGCAAAGCTCTTGGAAAATGTGCATAAGAGGGATGAAAAGAGCTTTTTTCATCCTCCTCTTCTCAGCTATCGTGAGGAAAGCAAGATTTTATGTTGCATTAAGTGACAGAAATTTTAACTCGAGCTAAAAGCCGCACCGTTCATATAATTGTTCCAGTGCAACACATTTGCAGAAGAAACAAGGCACTGTTGGTTTTGTGTGGTCTGCTATAGAATGAAGTAACGAATGCTTTTATTATTTATTGTGTTATTGCAGTGCTCACATATGATAAGGGGTCCTGTCGCAAGAAGTTTGCAGCCAAAGTGAACGAAAGGTCAGAGGGACAGAGGCGTACAAAGAATTAATGAAATAGCATTGATTAGTCAGAAATGGTCAAACGTTGGGACTGATCCTGTTAACTGCAGAGGACAAGGAAGGAGGATAAGGAGGACTAGTCTGAAGAAGGCAACTGCATAGGGGTTGTAACTGGAGTTCAGTAAACTCTGATACTAAAAGGACAGCTTTTATATACGAAGAAAAGAGTGAAGATTTTTGAGGTGGTGGTATTGCTTGTATTGTGAAGGTTTCTTTACCTGTTTGTGAAATGCAGTGTGTTTGTTAGCCTGATGTGTTGTGTGAGGGAGAGACAACTGGTGGCACCAGAAGTCCATTTGAAGGACAGAGAAGTCAATGCTCTATGTTGTCAGGTTGTATTCTTTAGATAGGGAAGCATAGATGGGATGGAGATTTAAAAAAAAAGAAAAAAACTAAAACCAAACCCCTACAAAAATGGATTGGGAAGAACTAAATGGATCCTGAAGGTTTTACCTGACATCTGACTCCCACAGGGAGATGTTGAGCAGTCGGGCAGAAATACCTACTGTAACCTTCGCGTCCATTCTTGTTCCATGGCAGGAGCAGATACGCATAATCCTTAGAGAAGAGTTTAGATAATTTCTTCAAGGTTTACTCTGGAGAGGTTGCGCATCTCTCGTTTCTTGTTTTCCATAAAATATTCTCTGTAGCCTTTTCCTCATCTGGCAGAAGAAAACTCTCTCCACCCCAACCTCTGGAGGACTGTCTGATAATGAAAAAAACCACACTTCAGGGCCTTTTCTGGCATAACTGCATTAAAATGTAGCATTCTAGCACAGGTACAAAGTAAAAGTAAGTAAATCTCTCACGTTTACTCATTGCAACTAATAAGAAATATCTTTTTTTTTTTTAAGGGGTAGCAGGTTTTGATACACATGGGCACACATGATTATGAATAGTGAAGACAATGAAGAGTGGGACATCCATCAAAGAGTAACAACCACTTATAAGGTAATTCAGGAGCACATTGAATTTACCCTATTGTACTTGCAAAATCAATTAAGTAGTTGTTGTTGTCCTCCATTTTCATGGCAAGATACAATCATTGTAACCAAGAATGTAAAGGTACATTTCCCCCCCCGCCCTCTGCTTCACTTCGTTTTTTTACTTGCATGTAGAAAGCCAATATGCAGCAATCAAAATGCATACTGTGTTCTGAATGAGATTGATTACAGTTGCAAAACATTAAATATTAAATGCCAAATGGCTAATGACTTCCAGTAGTCTTCCCTTCCTTCTCCAAAGATTGATGCTGTAAATGGGGATTTGCAAACAGGAATTTTAAATGATCTGTGGAGCAGAAGTGAAAATGTTTTCGAAGCTGGTGTGTACTTAGCACTATCCTGAAACCTTTAATGTTACAGTTCAGTATTCTTGTAATTTGAATTTCATTGCTTGCCATAGGGGTGAGATAGAAGAGTAGATATTTACAGAAACTGCGCAAGTGATAAAAGGAGCTGCTTATGCCTGACTTTGTCTTCTGCTTTGTATGTTTTAGTACTTATGTACTTTAGTACTAGCTAATTTGAATAAGCTCTGCTAGTCACATGCAACATATGGGGCCGGTGCCAACTTTTTATAATGCTGCATTACAAATATACCCACCAGCTGAGAAGTGTGATATAAAGCGCTTTGCTTTTTCTTAACCAACTGTCTTCATAGATATTTGCAGGGGGTATACTGCTGTCCCCTTAAATGAGAAATCTTGTTTCTCTTCATCTGTTTGGGGATCCGATCTCTTTCTGTAGTGCTTTGAGCAACTAGTTTCACCTTAATTTTCAGGATCACATGAGATCTTGCAACTATTAGTTCTTTACAAGAAGGGATTGTAAAAATGGCAGTAGAAAGTTTGTTTATATTAACTTTCGATCAGATATTCTCAGTTTGAGAGAAAAGTTTTCATATCTTGTTTTTGTACGCATTCAGAAAGTAGGGCTAAAGGGGCACACTTGATTTTTAAAATTTTTTTTTTTTTTAAGGACCTCCTCCTGGCTTATAGTTATTATCAGTCATGTTCTACTGTCAGTTTTCCAAAGAAGGACCTTGTTTATGTCGTTGGAATTTCATTAACAGTACTATTAGTGGTGTGATCCAGAATGAAGTCAAGCTCACTGTCTTATAGGTGAGCGTGTTCCGAAGTGCTAATTGGAGTTTAGAAAAGAGCTTAGCAAAAGCTTATTAGAGTCAATAGAAATACTTCCATTGTCATCAGATTAACCAAGTTTGATTTTTGGAATATGCTGCTAAAGCTGAACTATTGAGTTAGCAGTTGCTGGTTTGTAAATCCCCTTTTCTTCCAGTGTCAGATAATGGAGTTCATACTATAAAACAAAACAAAGCCAGTACCTAAGCCATGTATTACCTATTGAGCTAAAAAGTCTTCTTTCATAACCCTGTGCTGAAATAGTGATTGCTGCCATACATGGTAAGTAGAAGCATTTATAAATGTCAAAGACAGGCATTTGCCGTATGTAATTTCCATATTTGCAATGTAAGTAGGGTCATTGTAGCCACCTGTTAATTATGAGTTTATATCTCTCCAAGAAGCAGATAAATGACTTCTTTGCAATGGGCACAACTAGGTTATAGAAGAGTGAATAGATAGCTATGCCTTTATCTGGAAAGATGGCAGTGAGTGATGTTTTCACTTTTCTCTTGTCTATGTGTATATCTGGATCACAGGAAAACAAGTGCCCAGTGGGATGTAGGGAGTTGATTGCAATGTCTTTTGAATGACCTGAGTCATGAGGATCTGGAAAACGTAAAAGAAGGTTTAGGTGATGATGTGGGTTGACATCCTAATAAAACAAGGTTGCTGTAAATTTTACATTTTGCTTAGAATTAATTTTCGTCTTTAGAACTTTTCCTTGTACTTTAACCTTGATTAACTTTACAGGAGTCTAAATACATTTTTCTCCCTCCTTTTTATCTTCTAGTTCTGTGTTAATATCCATTGCAACGGTTTTTGAATATTTTCTGAGACTCCTATTGCTCAGTGTTGCCTTTCTAATACCCTCCTTTTATTCTCTTTCTTCTGATACTCCTTTCCATTCTAGGAATACCTGTTAAGGGGATATGATGCACAATGTATGTGAAAACGTAAACACTTAATGGACTCGGTGTACTGTGGAAGAATCCCTAAATACCTGTATTTATTTATTTTTTCTTTTCTCCAGCTGGGTAGCAAGTAGAACTGCAGATGGGTACTTTTCAAACAAAGCATGGAGTATAGTACTTTCTTTCCAATGTCTGCTTGTATCTAGGCTCTCTTACAGTGGCTATTTTAGATAGCCTTTTGGCCCAGCTCTCGCGTACTGTATCAAGGTAATTATAAATTGAATTGTTCTGGTATATGTTCTCATGGTGTTTGACAGGGCTATATTAACTACACTTATTTGTTTTCAGGTCTCATGTATTATCATCTTTGTGTTTGATTTTTGGAGTATAGAGGTTCTTTGCAGTCCTTATGTACTAATAAAGAAGTCCACAAGCCAAAGTGCAGACAGTAGACTCTAATTTAAAAAGAAAAAAGGAAAGGAGAAAAAGAAAAAGGAAAATTAAGGTTTTCAGTTTGAACATGAGTGTTACTAATATTCATGTGCAGTAGGTCACAGGAAAAGATCGTATTAGTAAGATGAAAATATTTTCATTGAAGCTTAGAGGTGATATATTTCTAGGAAAAAAAAAAAGACTATCACAGTTCAGTTGCTCTAGCAATGCAGTGCTGTTTCTTGCAACAGTTTAGATCATCTCTTTAACCAGTGTCTCTGGAGTTAGTGATACTAACCGTGTTGTGATTTTGAAATGAATATTGGGTTGTGATTTTTCATTTTGCTTATTGCTCAGATGCTTTAATTGTGGATTGCTGTTTGATGCTGTCATTTCTGAAGAAAATGTTTACTATTTATAATGTGTAAGCACCCTTTCCTTTTGCAGTTCAGTGATGTGAACCATGTACTATGATTTTGCTAGCAACAGTGAGATTGTTTGGTTTTTTTTAATCCTATGTGTAAGAGGACTTTGCTCTGCATGTAGAGAGTAAAACTTAGCATTGCTTTTCATTAGAATCATAGAATCATTTTGGCTGGAAGAGGCCTTTAAGATCATTAAGTCCAACTGTTGACCTAACACTGCCGAGCCCACCATTAAACCATGACCCTCAGCACTACCTCTACCCGTCTTTTAAATACCTCCAGGGATGGCGATTCCACCACTTCCCTGGGCAGCCTGTTCCAATGCTTGATAACCCTTTCAGTGAAGAAATTCTTCCTCATACCCAATCTAAACCTCCCCTGGCACCATTTGAGGCCATTTCCTCTTCTCCTATCACCTGCTACTTGGGAGAAGAGACCGACCCCCACCTCGCTCCAACCTCCTTTCAGGTAGTTGTAGAGAGCGATAAGGTCTCCCCTCAGTCTCCTTTTCTCCAGGCTAAACAACCCCATTTCCCTCAGCAGCTCCTCATCAGACTTGTGCTCCAGACCCCTCATGAGCTTCGTTGCCCTTCTTTGGACTCGCTCCAGCACCTCTATGTCCCTCCTGCAGTGAGGGGCCCAAAACTGAACACAGCACTCGAGGTGGGGCCTCACCAGTGCTGAGTACAGGGGGACTTCCCTAGTCCTACTGGCCACACTATTTCTAATACAAGCCAGGATGCTCTTGGCCTTCTTGGCCACCTGTGCACACTGCTGGCTCATATTCAGCTAGCTGTCGACCAACAGCCCCAGGTCCTTTTCTGCCGGGCAGCTTTCCGGCCACTCTTCCCCACGCCTGTAGAGCTGCATGTGGTTGGTGTGACCCAAGTGCAGGACCCGGCACTTGGCCTTGTTGAACCTCACACCATTGGCCTTGGCCCATCGATCCAGCCTGTCCAGACCCCTCTGTAGAGCCTTCCTATCTTCAAGCAGATCAACACTCCCGCTTAACTTGGTGTTGTCTGCAAACTTACTGAGGGTGCACTCGATCCCCTTGTCCAGATCGTTGATAAAGATATTAAAGAGAACAGGCCCCAATACTGAGCCCTGGGGATCACCACTTGTGACCGGCCACCAACTGGATTTAACCCCATTCACCACAACTTTTTGGGCCTGGCCAGCTAGCCTGTTTTTTGCCCAGCGAAGCATACACCCAAACAAGCCTTGAGCGGCCAGTTTCTCCAGTAGTACTGACTTTTTTTCAGGATCCTGGTCCCAATCCTAATTTATTCATGCTTTATATTGATTCAAGGTGTCTAGTGTGACCTCATGACGCTTCTGTAAAAGGCAGATTCAGCTAGGATGTTACACCATCACTGTCGGAGAAACCCTGAACTACAGGAAGAGTTGCAGATTCAGGCTGCAGTTGCTGCTGGCGATGTTCACACCGTGCGCAAGATGTTGGAGCAAGGATATTCTCCAAATGGTCGAGATGCCAATGGCTGGACCTTGCTTCATTTCTCTGCAGCAAGAGGGAAAGAGAGATGTGTCCGTGTTTTTCTTGAACATGGAGGTGAGTTGCCTAGAGAGAAAAATCTCAATACCCATCTCACAGCTTTCTATCCCAATTTCCATTGTAGGGCTTCCCAGCACCAGTTAGGTATCAGACTACTTCTGATTATTTTTTTTTTTAATTCTTTTTTTTAATTTCTTTGGAGTAGTATTTCATCTCTCTTTACTTCTGATGCATAGTCAGTGAATGAGGTAATAGATTAGCTTTATATCTTAATACCTTACTGCTTTTTTGGGTTTTTTTTGTTTTGTTGTTTGGTTGTTTTTTTTCCGAATTGCCTAGGAATTGTTAAAAGAATGAATAAGCATTATGAAAATGGGGCAGAAGGGCTCATTATAAAATTAAATGCACTCACAGCACTCACTTATATGAGTGCTTTTTTTCTCTGTTAGGCGGTGTTATTAGAGGAAGGCAGATCCTTGAGCTGAAATCCTAGGGAAGTTTGTTTCATAATTCTTGAGCCAGTTAACAAGTCATATTAAAGACTAAGTTTCTGTATGGGCTTTAACGCAGTCTGCTAAACTTTACGAAAACAGTACTCTTTGTGAAAGGACTTTAGTGTGAGCTAGTCCAGTTGAGTTTACAGTTCTCTTATATCCATCCGTAGTGAGGCTTTATTTCAAGAACTGATTGAGTTTTGTTGGTTTAAGTGATATACTCGCCTGGATGGTGATTACTACCCCTCAAATGGTACAGTCAGAATTTCTTTTTGCTATATATTTTTTCAAGGCCACCTAAAGTTTTAGAAATGGATAGTCTTAATCTTTTAATGTGTTACCGGAGAGGAAAAATAAAAATTAGTAGATGTTCTCCCCATTCTGATTAGTGCTCTTAAAAGAACAGCATCCTCTTTTCTAGTGCTGTTCGTATCACAAATGAGTTATGAACGAAGATGTTTCCAGTCCCAAGGAAACTGAAATTATCTTTTTGATGCTTTCCATATCTGAGGCCATGTGGGCCCCTTATGTATATCGCAGTATTTGTCAGATATATGGATCGTCCTTAAAACTGAATGGCATTAATAGGTTGTGGTATTTGCACAATTAGTGGTATGTTCCTTAAGAGGAATAATGAAACACAGCCTGAACAACTGGACCCTGTTGATATACGGTTAGAATCCATAGTAGGTATAATATTGGCAGACCCTCGTGTCCTTATTGGAAGGGGGAGAAAAAATTACTAAATTGCACTAATAATTTTAAATTCTACTTTTTTTTTTCTAATTAAAATTTTTTAGGCTGTAAGTCTTGAAATGTGTTGGGTTTAGCTCTATAAACTTGAAGATGATCTGAAAAAAACCCACCTTATGTATTCCTATGTATTTTCACTGTGTAGGTTTTGATATTGAATAGCTGCTGAGGCAGTGTTTGTTTTTTATTTTTGTTCTTACTCTTTCCTGTATGAAGTACCAGCTGAATCTGATGCCTCGTGAAAACTGCCTGTAATGAAACATCCTTGTTCTGGAAGCAGTATAGCGTTTAATCACCAGGACTAGAAAGTTGAGTAACAAATAGTGTGAGGGTTAGTCATCTACAGCAGCTTTCCTGTAGCTGAGCCTCGCTTCAGAAAATTGGCACTAGTTTGTGCCTTGCCTTGTTTTCCCTCAAAACAGAGGCATAAAAGATAATGAGTATTTAAAACATAATAATGTCATAAACGAGCTATTAAGCAGTGAATGAGCTGACTCTTAAAAGCCGAGTTAATCATGCCTGCCTCATTAGTGAGAGGTTTGTGTCTACCTTTTTCACTAAGTCTCCACCTTCCTCCCTCTGAAGAAGTGGATTGTTTTGATGTTGGAGCTTAATCCCGGTGGACCAAAATGATACTGGGGTGAAGGAAAAAGTCATTTTCTGGTGTGAATCTTATGGTAAACGGAGTATTGAACTGACTATATATTAGTAATAAAGAAGACGGCGAGAGGGAGTGGTTGGAGTTCTGGAGGGAAGAGGGAAGTGAGATGTTAGTGGGAAGGACACGGCAAGTGCTGATAGTTGTGGCTGTTTATAGAGGGATGATGAAGGTTAGCAGAGCTGGAAATATTGTCATGGTACAGGAATGAGAAAATGGCACTGGACTGTTGTTGAGGGTAGAGTGCTGTGCCTCAAATCTGAGATGCTGGAAGACTACTGACATAGTCTTGAATGGTGGTGAGATGGAGATGGAGTTTGGCTAATAGAGGCTGAGAAGGAATCTGGTCGTTGACCTGGAAATAAAAGGTAGCTTCTTATGGGAGTCATGACCTGGCTGCCTCCTGCTTTTGCTCTTTTTCTTGTCTTTCATCGTTGCTCACCAGCAAAGAAAAGAGCCACAGGACAGCGTTGTGCATGCAGATTGGCTGATTTGAGTGGAGGTGGTGGAACAGGAGGAAGCTTTTTATTATCTGCTGAGCAAGGAGACATGGATAGAAGGGGAAAATGCATAAAAAAATCCTGGTCCAGACTAAAGGATGAAGCCAGCAGAAATACCAACTAGATACAGAGGTAGTAGGTCAGATAATAAATATTCTTTAGCAAGTGATGAAATGCAGAAAGTTGATCAGAACCATGGAGAAACTTAGTTTTCATGAAAAGCTGTGAATTTGACTTTCTTAGTGTATTTGTCTCATTTTAATAAAGTGAGGATTCCATGAAGCCAGCTCTTTCTGCCCATAGAAACACTCTAGAGTCACAAAGCTCAACAGGAAAACAACACAAAAATAGGCAGTGTATTTTTCAGTAATCTTGGATTTTTGTGTAACAAGCCTTTTTTTCCCTGTAGTGTACTTTTTTTTTTTTTTTTTTTTACTTTCAAAATGACATATTGAGACAGACAATCCAATGCTGGACAAGAACTATGTTTTATTAATCCCCAACCACCACTGTTAACATTACAACCAGCTAAAGTCTTGAAAGTGTCTAGTTAGCTGTCCCTTGGCAATATCTTCTCAATACTAATTTAGCAGGACAATTTCTGGTTACTTGTATTAAAGTTGTACAATTATTTACTAAAGCTCCTAGAAATTGAAGAGTAGCAGAAGGAAGTAGCCAAACAGATGTGTTTATTTTTAGTCTTGGCTGCGAGGTATCGAAATTTTGGTAAGGTCATGCAGAATCCAGGAGAAACTGGAGAATGCGAAATGCTCATCCCCCTAAACCAGCTCATAAAGTGTTTCTGTGTCTGAACAGTAATGCTTTCCTGGAGGTCTTTTGTATCGATGTTGTCCTAGAAAATTCAAAACAGAAGCTATATGTAGCCATGTTTCTAAACCTTGTGGTCAGAATTATGGCCTGGTTGGGGGGAGTAAGCTTGAAATAATAGAAGTACTTTATGAAGCCAGAAGCGTTGCTTTCTTGGCTTCCCAAATTAGAGAGTGATAGAGTAACCTAATGAAGGTGTCATGAAAGAAGGGAAACCATCTCACTGAGCTGTGAATTGAAACTCTAAAATATTAGACTCTTGTTTAGGAATCTGTATATCCTCTAGATTACAGTATTAGAAAATAGTTTCATTAACAATAGAGTTTAAATGGCTAGATTAGGTGCCCAACTTTAATACAAAATAAAATAATCTGAGTATCATTCAGTGTTGCAAATTTTTCAATCTCAGGTGAGTTTGATTGCAGTAATTTGGTACCCTTGATAAGCAGTTAAAGGTTTATTCCCCTGTATTATGCCTTGTGTTTAAGAACATTAGAAGTGACCAAATGCAGCTGTTCCTATTTCTAGATTCTGCTATCCCCAAATTAATGGGAAGCTTGAGAAGAGAAGAAATAACTATAATTGTTTGACAATCGGGATGGAGGCAAGGTAAAGAAATGCTGGGAAGTGCTGGCTTCATCCCTTCCTAGTTAAATACGCTTGTACCAGGTACTTTTTTGGGGTTTTTTTTTTACCCCCCTGCAGATTCTGAAAGGGAAGTTAAAAGTATCATTCCCAATTCATTTCTACCCTGCTTGTGTTCCAGGAGCAGAGAGTTACTTTACAGCATGATACCAATACCGAATCCTTTTAAAAAAACCCAACCAAACAAACACCAACACAACCACCCAAATTCTTAAGGCAACACCAACTTTGTAGCATTACTTTTACGAAGACAGGGACTGAATGGATGGAAATTGTATGCAACATGATGCAGGTCCGACTTCTGCTGAAAGCCCTTGTGAAGTTCAAAGGTTTTCCAGGAGATGGCAGCAAAACATTGAATGAATAGCAACAGGCAAAGTTTTGGACTTGTTAAAATTGTTTCCCCAATGAAGGGGGAGACTGGTACTATTAGCTCACTACAAACCCATAATCTTAATGGGAATTAGAATATTTTTATCATGAGGTTTTGCTACCGGGTTTCCTTTTGGAAGGCTAGTTGTTTGTGTTGCTTGGTTGCCCAACTGAGAGCCTTTTTTCCCTATTCTTGTTGAGACATTTCTCTTACGTGACTTAGTATCTTTTTGGTTCACTTTAGTGGTCAAAAGCAGTGAAATTTTGGGAGGAGGGAAGGCATGGAAAGTTACTTAAAGCCATAGGTAAAGGGCATCCTTGTGTTGCAAGTAAATTGTTGGGTTTGGATTACAACAACTTGTATAAAAATGCACCTATGTGCACACACAAATATTGGGGCATATCTGATTGAATTTGGAAATAGCATAGACTAAACAAGCTAGCGGCAGTGTCCTGCCCCTCAGCTGGGGGGTAGAAGTGATTGACTTGCAATACCCTACACAGCGTGGAAGAGAAAAGGCACGACATGAATTTATTTTCTTTTTAAATTTTTTTTTTTTTTCCTGTGGAAAATGGCCCTGGCTGCTGCTGTCTCCTTTCTGTTATGTCCATCTTTCTCCCTAATTCTGCCTCTCAGAATGTATCATCCCTCTGCATCTTAATTCTCATGGTTATGCTACTCACTTCAGTTATCACCAGTCAGGAGATAATGTAGAATAGTCTGAGCAGTGTGAAGAAAGAGACCCTGGGAGCAGCAAAAATCACTTTGAAATAGTATCTTTGTCTTTAATGACTCTGTGGG
Source organism: Anarhynchus alexandrinus (assembly GCA_008711295.1). Classification (NCBI taxonomy): domain Eukaryota; kingdom Metazoa; phylum Chordata; class Aves; order Charadriiformes; family Charadriidae; genus Anarhynchus; species Anarhynchus alexandrinus. Next base: position 1,335,470 of record VUYV01000035.1, on the reverse strand, counting down.
ATGTACTGATTCTTTACTATGTTTTGGACACCATCGTAGTGCAGGTTAGGAAACACCTATTCAGTCACTGACTTCATTTTCCTGCCGACCCGTGGATGCTTCGTCAGTTACTTTAACTCAGGTTAGTGTAACTTTAGAGAGTGCTGGAGCTTCTGCTTTTCACAGAAGACTAGGAAGGCTGTCGCTACTGAAGGACTAAACTTTCCTTAACCTTTCTCTCGTTATTTCTAGGTTCCTGCTCTATACGCTAGAGGCAGTTCTCACATTTCCTTGCTCTGTGTTGTCAGGCTGCATTAGTTTGTGTGTTGGATGGTTTTTGTGTTTGTATTCCTCCCCTCACTCTTCACTTTAAATTTATAAAAACCTTTAAAGTTGCTGGATGACCTTTGCAACTGTATTCTGTACTCTTTCTTGCCAGTTCTTTTAGTTTGGTATGATATCTATTTGTGTGTGTTCGCTGGATATGGTCACAGTACATCCATAGTGGGAAACTTATTCCTGTTGTTTTGTGTTAGCACCCTTGTGTGTTCAGACCAAACTAGCTTGCAATTTTTATTGTATTGTGAGCTTAATTTACAGTAGGTCTGAATTTTGAGATGCAAATTCCCACCACCTTCCCCTCTCCTGTTTGAGTGTGGTGGCAACCGAGCAGAAAACTGCCCTCTCTATGTGGTACGGGAGAGCAAGTGCTCCTCTTGAGCAATGAGCATCAGCGTTGGGTATTTGTAGCCTTCAGCCAAGTTTGTTTTAAACCTGCATGGTCACAATGTCCTATTTTTTTTCCCCTTTCTTTCTTTTTTTTTTCCCCTCTAGACCACTGCTACTTTCCTTCTAAACGCAGTATGTATAGATGAGGAAATGAAAAAGAATTCGACGTGGCAGGATGCAAAGACAGGGCTGTCAGGGTTGTGGAAGGTGGACAGACACCCTTACGCCTGTCTGCACTTGGAGATGAGGTGCTTTGTGCACAAATGTTGTGTGGTTACAGAGCAGACAGCAACACGAGCAACTGCGAAGGGCAGACCCCAGCAGTTGTTTCGATAGATACACAGGGGTACTGAAAACACGTCGGCTTAAGGCTACTGTCTTGTGCAGATAGTATCTCTCTTTACCGGCTGGGAGACTTAGGTTAGGGAAAGTGCCTCAAACTTCCAAACTGTAGTTTGTAACTTTTAGCATCCGACAGGCAACATCTACGGATGGTGGAAGGAGAAACCTCACAGCCTGGCATGTTCTCTGGCTGAGGGATGGTAACGAGGCAGGCGCCTTTCCTTTGGTAATTAATTTGGTACACGGGAGTAGTTACTTGCTTTAGAAGTCTGGGTGTATTGAGGAAATTAAGTAAATGGATTTGTTTATTTTAATTTTTAAATTCAAAAATCGGACTGAGTTTTTGTGCTGTGTTGGGGGGAAAAATATAATCTGTGTAATCACTTGTACTCTGCACTAACATTTTTCCTGACTCCTTCCATACGTGGATGCTTACATTCTTGTAAAATCTTAAATTTTTGTAAAACTATAAATTCAGAACAGATCCATCATCTTTAAAAACAGACTTTATCAAGATAATCTAAAATAACATATATCCTACATGCTTTGGAAATCCTGCAGACCACAGAGAAACATTTTACCTAATAGAGTATTACACCCTAAAAACAATACAGTCCTGCCAGACCACAAAACATCCGCAGTTTGGGACAGCAGATGTTTCTACACATGCTTCTTTTTAAGACCAAGAAGCAACACAAGGGAAAATAAAAAAGCTGAACATTGAGAAAGAAAAGTAATATTATAGAGCTGGAGGAAAACTGGATGGACAGAGAGATTTGAGTAATTAGCCTAAGAGTGCTAAGAAGATGTGGAAAACTATTTGTCAAATGGAAACATATGTATATGAAAGACAAAGTCTTTTTTTGTGTAACTTTCTTAAATATAATTTAACTTCTTCTTAAAAATAGCATGTTCATGAAAGCAAGAATTAGTTGGAAGTACAAAAAATCCTGTCATGCCATGCCTGAAAAGACTAACATTCAACCGTTTGATGATTTTTTTTATTTTTTTTTTTTTGCAGCACTGGATTACTGTAATGCCTTCTAATTATTTTTTAATTTTATTTTAACTTCAGCTGATCCCACAGTTAAGGACTTAATTGGAGGCTTCACTGCTCTGCATTATGCAGCCATGCATGGCCGAGCGAGGATTGCGCGCTTGATGTTGGAATCTGAATATAGAAGTGACATTATTAATGCAAAAAGCAACGATGGTTGGACTCCCCTCCATGTAGCAGCCCACTATGGCAGAGACTCATTTGTCAGGCTCCTGTTGGAGTTCAAGGCTGAGGTTGATCCGCTCAGTGATAAAGGTACTACACCGCTTCAGCTGGCCATTATCCGAGAGAGGTCAAGCTGTGTGAAAATCCTCCTGGATCACAATGCCAACATCGACATTCAAAATGGTTTCCTGTTACGATACGCTGTGATCAAAAGCAATCACTCGTACTGCCGAATGTTCCTTCAGAGAGGGGCGGATACAAACTTGGGTCGCTTGGAAGATGGACAGACACCCTTACACTTGTCTGCTCTTAGAGATGATGTGCTTTGTGCACAAATGTTGTATAATTACGGAGCAGACACTAACACAAGGAACTATGAAGGACAGACCCCACTGGCTGTTTCAATAAGTATTTCTGGAAGTAGCCGACCCTGTCTGGATTTCTTACAAGAAGTGACAAGTATGTATGTAAGAGAAGTTAATCACAGGACACAGTGTCCTCTAAAAGCCTTCTTTGAATTTAGCCCCAGAAAAAAATGCTTCCTCTCTGCCCCTTGATGCTATTTAAATGCGCTAGAAAATTTCTGGGAAGGTGAAGGGATTGTGATACTGGGAGTCTCTTACTCAGCAAAGGTGCTAATGTTAAGTATATTTTCGTTTAAATTAGTTCTGTTTAAATATCTACAGGAAGCATTCATTTTTAAAAAGCGAACTGTAAAAATCTCGTTTTATTAATGGCCTTAGCACATGAGATGTGTGGGGTTTGGGGCTTTGCTTTGTTGTTTGGGGGGGTTTCAGTGTCTTTTGCTATTTATTTTTTTTTTTTTAATCATCATGCGAATACTCTGCAGTTGCTGGCTCTTTCATCTGGCACTACGACCAGGGCAGAAGAGAGCTTTTTTAGCTTTGTGTTCTCCCACATACTCTTTCCTGCTCTCCCCTACCCCAGACAACAAAATGGCATAGTTCATTCCTGCAACTTTGAAGGGGTTTCGTGTGCTGTGTAGCTTTGATTTGATTTTGTTGATGTCTTTGAAATATGAAAGAGATTTTAACTCATCGTGATTTCTGGTATTTAAAAAGAGTATTAGGCTCCTAATATTCTGGTCACTTTTGATTATCAGTTTTTGGTGTACTAGATCTACTGAAAGTTTTCTCTTCCTCTCTCGTTCAGCCCGGTTTCATAATGACGGTATTGCCTAAAGCATTTAGGAATTGCTGATTAGCAATTGGCAGGAGTTTGCTAATTCAAACGTGTTCAGATGGCCTTATAAATTATCATCCTGCCAGGATGATCTTTGCGCTGTGGAGAATGGGGTATTTTATATATGCTTTTTTCCCCCCTCCAGATCCTTCTATTTTTTTTGGCTGCGGTAGTTTTTGATGCGAATGAAGCACCCTATATGCTCTGTAAAGAAACTGAACTTCAGTGTGGGCTGGGGGTAAATCAGCTGAGATCTGCTGTCAGTAGCTGACACAAATAAGCACTTGGAATTTCACTTTTTGTCTTCATGATTTGTGGTGTTATTTTTGCTTTTATCTGAAATCTAAAGCGAATTTTTGGAAAGGTAGAAATTGATAATAAGAAATATGTGCAACTAATAGATTTGGGGTTAATTCGCCTGCCCCTTCTCATTCAAACGCTTTTCTTTCTGCTTTCCTTTTTGGAAGCCCCTCACTATATAGCAGCACCTTCAGGGTTCTTAGCAGATGATATAATATCCAGACTTGCAATTTTCCACAGTCTCGGGAGGTATCGGTAAGCATGAAGGCTTAGACCGCTTCGGTGTTCCCTCGATGTCTAAAAACTAATTCAGAAAGTTGGAAACGGGTACTGTAACTTACTTTTAGGTTGCAGATTCCATACCTTAAGGGTTTAAGGTTAAGTGAGAAGTAAATTCTCCTGCAGAAAAGTAGCTTGAATTTGTGGCTAATGTAACAGTGTTGGAACAGTCCCAGTTTTGTGCTGATGGAGGGAGAACTGGGAGAGCAGGGAGCACTAGTGCTGACAGAAACACTTCAGCTTTGTACTTCTGAGCAAAATTATTATGAATATATGTTTACAAACAGCTATAAACAGAGACTGCTGCCCTTATTATAAATACCCAAACACTGTCTTCCATGGTTTTCATGAGTAATCACTTTAATAAGATGGTGTAGGAGAGATGAAATGCATAAAGAGCGAGCTGGGATTTCGGTAGCAGAGTTCCCAATTAGATCAGAGACTGTACAGGGAATTGTTGAGATCTCACACAGTAGCACTTCGGGGAAGAATCTTGTTTTTGAGTCTGTTGCAATTTGTATTTACTAGAAGAAAAATTTACCCAATTTTTAGCGAATTCTTCTAGTGCAAGTCCTCCTGAAGTTATCTCTTGGGGTCGGTAACAGTGCCTCTGTCGTAGGGCTTAACAGGAATTTCTGGTTTGTTTATTTGAACGTTTTACCGAGTGCTTAGTATAGAAGTCCGTAGCTATAAGTTTTATATGTGCATCCGAAGTTTTCAAGAGTATATTTGATAGTAAAACAGGAATTGCTTTTTACTTTTGCAGCAGATTAAAATTTTTAAGCTGAAAAATTAATGTATGTGAATTAGGAAAGTTATCAAACCGATCTGTGTCTTCAAATGGAAGCAGTTGCATGCTTCATATAAATGTAAGATGTAAGTAGCTATTTTTTTTTATACTCAGAAAACATATTTATACAGTTTCAGTTCTTCAGAAAACATTATATGTGAATTTCTTTTTTGTTTGGTAGGTATTGCAATCGGTAATAATTGCAGCCTTTAGCCCAGGTCCCCGGTTGTGACTAACAGGCAAGACCCCAAGCTCTCAGAAATACTCAGTATTGGCCCTGAGAGTCTCCAAGAAGATATTGGATTTTGGGGTTTGACCCTGAAGGTCTGATATTCTTTCTAGTTACAGGTAGAGATTCCTTTGCTCTTAGAATAATTCCAAGAGGAAGGAAGTTATGCTCTAGTTGTGTCTCACTATTTAAGCACGAAGCTGGAAGTTAGGAACAACAAAGTTTTTCATTGTGAGTCTGCTGTTGACTTAATGTTTAGACAGTCACTCATGTCTTTTTTTTTTTTCTTCTTCCCCCTTTCTTTTTTACAATACAAAAATGAGTAAAGTCTCCCTGTGGAAAAAAAAACAAAACAACAACATTGAAGGTGAAAATTTCTCAAGGATTTTGTTAATCACCTTCCTTTTTCTTATATGTATTACACTTTTCTACTCCAAAAAACATTTATTGGCAACCACCGCAGTACCTGAGATCATCTGATAAATAGTTGTTTTGGAGCACTTTGGTATAAGGCTTCAGTTTTATGAGTTGTGAATCTGCCTCTTCAGGAGGGTCGATGGTTAAGCTTGGAATACACTAATGCAAAAGTAAAATAGAGCTGCATGTATATAAGATATATATGAAGATAGAGATACATATAGACATTTATTTTTAATTTTTTTGGTAGTGTGTATATCTACAGAATTAACATGTGCAATTGCAGTCCTGGATGGAATGATTTATGTTGAAGGTGCTGTTGAATGGGATTTGAGAATATTAAAACTTATAAAGAGAATGCTGGAGGTAGGAAAAAATGCAAGTATTAGAAAAATACTTAAAAATTTAAATAAACCTTAAGATACTAAAAATTCAATTATGATCTCAGAAAGGGGAATAAAAAGGCTTGAACCCTTCCCCCTCCCCATAGCTCTCATTTAATTTAATCACTGTTCAGATAATGTTGCAGACAAGAGAGTCTATGAGTAGTTACGCGAGTTGCTTGTCTGTGTCGAGGCGAATAGCGAAGTAAATGGATACGGCCCCAGTAGTGTAATATGGCATGTATGTTAACAGGTATCAAAGAACTCGTTTCAGATCTGGAACAAGATCTAAAGGTCACCAAATGAATTNTTTTTTTTTTTTTTTTTTTAATTTTTCAAATGGCAAATCTCTGGCTTTGACTAGAGAGTGTAATTTTGTGTTTAGATTTATATAGCACTGTAAATGTGCAGAAAAATTTAGACAAATTTCCTGTTAAGGAAATTCCTATACATTTTTCATCTCTATTCCTTTGCTAAATAAAGATAACTCTTAAGTAGGATTTTGTTTTTTTTACTGGAAGAACATTTTAAAAAGGGTCTCTGCATAGTTTAAACTTTTATGAATACAGAAGTGTCACAGGGAATTAAGTAGATTTCTACATATTTTATTACGTGGATAATTGCAAAGGAAACAGTATCTTCATGTTTGTTATAACGTAGAAGAACTTTACTGGAATTGCAAGCTTTGTCTGCTTCCTTGGATGCTGCTGGAAGCGTTGCACTAATGAACGTGGTCTGCTTTGTCACCGAGTTACGCAGGGAACCAGGGCAAGAGGGGTATTTTATAGTTTTCATTTTATAGTTTTCATTTTATCTGACTCAGCGATAAGCAAATACCGTCTGAATCCTGATTACTTTCTGCAGATTGCAGGTACCTATTTGTTAAAGACCAGTATAGTTTTTGATACCTTTATAAAGACATAGCCCAATTTTTCTTTCTATAAAGAAGAAAGGTACCTTTCAAATAATTGTTTAACTCTCAACTCGGAATTGCCTAGTGTGATGTTGGAAAAATGTAGCTACTAAATCAGAGCGCATTTGACTGTTTATATTAAGCAGTTGAGTCCTTTTTATATATCTGTATACACATGTATACTTTGGAAGAGTTTTATTTGAAGAGGCCTATGCAAAAAAAAAAAATATTAAAAGAATCTATATTTTTACATGTGGCATGTAAGGTACAGCCACCCCCACTCTCATTTGCACACCTATACTGTACTCTGTTACCATGTAAAAATAGTGTAACAATGCATCTTAAGCCTGTCTTTATGTTCAAAGCACTTTACTTACTGTCTCCTAAAAATAGATAAACATTATGGTATTGAAATTCTTCGCTGAATTTTCATAGCAATTTCAGTAAGACTGAATTTACAGAAAAGTTATGAAATATTGAAAAAAAATCTTATACAAGCATATTAAAATCTAAATTTCATTGCAAAATACACCTGTTAGACTTAACATTGAGCTTTAATGGCACTCTGCTTTTCCATATATAAATTCTCAGGCCAAAATACACTCTTCCTTGGTACATATTTTCTGTGCCAAAAATCTTGAAATTTAACAGACATCTAAAACTCATTGTGGGGAATTATTTTTCAAAGAGCAAGGAAAACATACTTCAAGCTCAAGAATTCTAACGGAGGCGTACTGAACACAAAATTGAACTAGAACTTTTGAAATAACTTGTATGATATCCAGTTAAAAAGAAGTAAAAGCGCTCTTTGTCCTGTCGAGCTACGTACTGCTTCGAGGAGTTTGTTCACCTTCTCGGTGAGCGCTCTGTCACTCTCTTTCTCTTGAAATTCAGCCCTGCCTGTCTTATATTCATATTTCAGACCTATAGATTTTTTGATAGTAGGGGTTTTTTTTTTCTGGCATTTTGAATGCTGGAAAACTAACTATCCTCTCTAGTTATTCTGCTGTTGGTTTTTTACAGAGTACGAGACAACGCGTTTCCTAAACGCCGACCCGCTCCTGTTGCAATGAAGGGCTGAATTCCCCTTCAGCTCCGCAACAGCCGTTTGCCGGGTGATGGCATCCTTTCAGTATGAGCCCGTTTTGTGTGCGCATCCTCGTCAACGTGTTTCTCGGCTGCTGGGTGTGAGTTTTCCAGTTGATAAGTTTAATTATCTTTTTTTAATTCGCCCTCCCCCCCCAAAAAAAAGCCAACAAAATCATAACTAAATTTGATTGCTTGGCAGTAGCTGAGTTCCTTCACAGTTGTGAAATAAGGGATGGATTTAATAGTTAGCTGCACGTAGAAATACTTATCCCGATACTCCAGAGGAACTGAGCTGCTGCCAGCCATACGTCAGCCTGGTTTTGACTTTTTTTTTTAATGTTTCACAAAACTTTTCTTTTTAAGTTTCCTTTGTAGCTAAAAAGAAACTACCAAATGGTTTCTTGCTACTGTTTTCAGCCTTTAACAATTCCCAGGGGAGGCAGAGGCTCAGTTTGAGAAATATCACTGTAAGCTTTTTTCTGAAGAAATGTATTAATATTGCAGAGAAAGCTGTGGGCGGCTTCTGAAATACATCACTGCTGTTATTTTCCATTTTTTAACTTCAGAAAGTGCCTTTCCCCTTCAAATCAACGACACTGATTGTTTGCTTTTAAAAGTACTTTTTTTTTTTTTTTAAAGTAGGTAGAACAATACATCAGAGAGGATCTCCTCGCAGCCTACGAGCGTATTAATTTCAGTTACACCTAAGTTTTCTCTTGGGTAAGAGAACAGGTTAGCTCATGATTTTTGCTTTGCGCAGATGCTCTTGTACCTTCAGTGGAGGAAAGTGGTAGGGATTCCCCCTTTCCACCTTTACAACACCTTTGCCTAAAACTGGGTGAGAGTCCCTACAGTGTTGTCAGAGGTATTAGGTCTAATGTCACACCTTAATGATTCTTAAATATAGACTTATTAGGTGAGTTAGTGTTTTATTTTTGGGGGAGCATGGTCTGCATAGGAAAAACGGGCAGGCACGGGTCTAAATGTATAAGCTGCGGAGCGGTTGTAACAGTGACATACAGTTCTTTTTATAGGTAGTAAATCCTAAATGTAAGTTTTGTCTGTCTCTGGGATAAAACAGCAAACTCCCAGACGGACTAGCAGAAAAATGTTGAAACCGCAAAAAAGGAATGGAATGGAGTATTGAGTGGAAATTCAGGATTAATTGTAATAATTTCTTCCCATTAAAACATGCTTTTTTTCCCCCCCTTGCTTCACCAGAGAAGGCCAATCTGTTAATAATAACTTAAAAGGCTTATTTCATTATTTAAGTAAAATAATTATTAATTTTTTATGGCGGGGGAGAAGCTCAGGAACTTACTTTTGTTAGCAGTTGAAGAACTGAGTTAGGAAAATGTTTAAATTTGGTATGTGCTGAAGTCTGCTACTTCTAGAGAGAAAAAAAATCAAAAAACAATTCCTCTTTATTTTATAACACTACATTTTACATTTATTCTGTTTGGAAGAAACTTTTCTGTCATGTTTGGGAAACTATACACAAGAAGTGCGTTGGTGGGGATTTCTGCTTTCCATTACAGTGCGTAGCATGAGCTGTGGAAGACAAAAGATGAACTAGACATCTCTTTTTTCCTGTAATTAATACTTCTAATTTATTTGATTATGGCTATAAAGCTTGCAAAATAAATCGACTGAAGTTTTCTAACTTGTTCTGGTGATCACGTTAGCAAACCTTCAGCTCTACAACAGGGGCAGGTTTTTGCTACCCTGATATAACAGCCTAACGACACCCCCCTGCTCCAGAATAACACCGCTGCCGTCACCACGGGGTCCCGTTGAGACCAGATCAGGGATGCGTTTGGGTTTGTTTTGTTTTGTTTTTTTTTTTTTGAAGGTGATCAGTAGTTTTATATCACTGTGTTTGCATGGTGGTGGTAATTAGGTCAATCTTACCTTTTATGGTTTTGGTTTGGTTATTTTTTTTTGTCTTTTTAATTCTCTTCCTTTCTGGCTTGTTTGCCTAAATAACTTTACAGGCTCGTGATGCAGGATATAACCAAAGTTGCTACTTCCTAATTGTTTTTAAACAGACCTTTATTCATTATTTAACTTGTCGTACTCTGCCAAATTACTAATAACATTTTTCATTTGCCAAACCAAGGTTCACTGACATCAGGCTGTAATCCTTTATTTTTTTCCTTTTTCATTCAGATGCAACCAAGAATGAGTAAGTGTTCTAGACACCGGTTCTAATAAATCACAAATGCATTAATAACCCTGGAATTTGCAAGGCGTGACCTAAGACACTAACAGCCGCTAGATGTAGCAACTGGTGCTTAACACTGGCAATGTCCATTGTTAACACATTCCCAGGAAATATTTTTAGGCTTATCAGGGGAAAATGTCATACATTTGATAATCGGGTCTTTTTGAATTAACTGATGACCAATTTCTTCTGGGTATTTTAAGTTGTCTGTTCCAGTTTGTTCTCCAAAAACCCGTAGGATGTTAATTAAAAGGCATTCATTTCTGAAACCAGAAATCAGTGTCTCACAGCTGTATTATTGTGTACTCTAACACAGAAAATACGCATATAGATCTGTAGTTCTCTATACCCTCTAACGCTGCAGTTTGCAGTTAACTTTTGAAAAGGTGCATCCTTTCTGAACCCCGCTCGCATTCACATTTAAAGCATTAGAACTATTTCTTTATCACCATAAAGATTCTGCTTGGTTTCTTACCAAAAGTAACTTTTCTTTCCCTGAAGCTTGAGCATTCAGCTGTTGTCCGAGTTGTATAAATTCATTCCTTCAGGTGGAAAAAAAAAAAATTATAAGAAGAAACCACCAGTGGACAAAGTAACTAATGATCTGTATTCTAAGTCATGGCTGAAGGATATAATTAAAAATAAATTGACATTTAGATACTGTGGGGATAAGTGTAATAAAAGTATTTTAAACTTATGAAGGAAACTCAAATTTCATGCTCTTTAATTTCAAATCTAATTTCTTTAAAAACAGACTGAGACTATTTTCATGCATTACTTCTGCTAGCTTACCTTGGGTAATTTTAGTGCTTACGATAAATCCCAGTGTATACCTGTCTGTCAGCCCATTTCTATAGGAAAAGGGGGGAAAAAAGGGGGAACTCGCTATAAAGGGTAACTGAAACCACGTACAAAATGCCCAAAGTAGAAAACAGGAAATAGTTTCATAATCTCTTTACTCTGTACTTACCAGTAAAGTCTAATAAACTCATAACGTCAGTGTCTATTTAGCTGATAGAAGGTTTGTTGCCGAATTAGGAGGAGGATGGAAGAAGGGAAGGGGTCCGAAGCAGCTCTGGGGCTGACTCGGGCAAGAAAACCCCTCCCGTCCCCTCCGAACAGGTTTGTGCCCGCTGAGCTGACAGCATCCCACTGTCCACCGTAGAGCCGGCCCGTGGCGCAGCCCCGTACGGAAGGCATTTCCTCTTTCAAAAACCTCCCGCTTAATTGGTGGCAGCTCAGGAAAGCTAATTGGAAACGTCCATCTAAGTTATTTCAAGTCACTTTTGTTGTTTTGTATTGCTTTTTAAAGAAATGATTGATTCAAGCAGTCAGCTCAATAAACTCACCATGCCTTTCTTCGCCAAAAGCGAGCACTGTCTTTTACCATTAACGATTATACAGATAATAGAAGACTGCAAGAAGTTGCTCTGTTGGCGACAGATTATCTTGACATCGGCATAAGCACCTACATGTTCGTGTTGCCAAGTGTTTTGGCTCAGGTGGCCATTGGGTGCCATAACTGTGTAAGCATCTTCCCCCCNCCAGGCCATGTCATAGTTAAGTCAATGATCAAAATATTGCCTAGCGCACCCTCGGTGTGTTATTTGGGTAATTTCAAAAAAGATAGAGCAGAATGAGGGGGGGAAAAAAAGCCCGAAGGCAGGCAGCTAGTTTGGGCAGAGGTTTGGAAGTGGTTCCCGTGGTGGGAGGTTGTTAAATAGAGCAAATGTCTTCAGCTTTGGAAAGAGGTACCGAGCGTGAGTGGAGGACGGAGAATGATATAAAGGTATGTAAAATCATGACTGGCGTGAGAACAATTATGCGTTTGGTTTGGGGTTTTTTTTTGTAACTCAAAGAATGGTAGGCACGCAATGAAGCGATCAGGAAGCAGATCTAAAATAAATAAAAGCATTTTGGAGTTTTCCAGCCAACGCCTAATTATATTGTGAAATTTGTTGCCACAGGATGTTTTGGATACTGAAAATATGAATGGGTTCAAAAAAACATTAAACAGATTTACAAAGGGCAGGCCATCCACAGCTATTAAAGACATAGATCTGTGTGCAATCTCTGGTTTAGGAAGGCCCAGAGGCACCGGTGCTGAAAGCTGGAAGGGTATATTGGGACAGGATTTCTCAATGTCTGTTGTTCTGCTCTTCCTTTCTTCTTCCGCGGGCTCCATCACTGGGTACTTCCAGATACAAGGCTAGATTAAGCTTTCTTACGTGATGTTGCGTGGGGGACTGTTTTTCAAGGTGTCTGACTTTGAACAGTTTCCCGTTAAGAATGAGTTTGAAAAGGAACCAGTTATTTCGGAAAACCCTTGCCAGAAATTCTGAAGTTCATGTGATGTCAGTAAAGCTTTTCCTCTGTGGTTAACTCATATTTTCATCTCTCCGTTTGACGAGGTTGTGGCTGTATCCAAAGCCGAAAGGCTCCATCTTTTCATTAGAAGGGAAAGACAACCTTTAACTCCGCCACGCAATCCTTGAATAACTTCTATAAAGCCTCACTCTGTAAGGAAACTGCCTAGTCCTATTACAGTTGGACGTGGAAGGTTTTGTCATGTTGGAAAAGAAGTGAGACTGAGGGGTTTTTTCCCCGGGTGTTACAAGGACAGAAAAAAAAAAAAATCCCCAAAAAGTTAAATGGAGGAGTTACGCTGTTCTGCAGTGCTTAAACGTATGTTGCCACCTGGTGAGAATCCTCACATGGATAATGTCACTTCACACTGGCAGCAGTAAAATTATGTTAAATGTGTAAAAATGTTTTTTAGGATTCGTCCCTTGATTCCATTGAATTATTGTTCATTAGAAAGGTATTAACTTCCACCCTTTTTTCTCTTGTGATTTTTCCCTTCCCTCTGCCTCTTAGAAAACAGCAAACATCTGTGATTTTATTTGAGTAAATGATCTCTTAAAGTATGTTTAAAATGTGATCATTTTACTTCTATGTGTTCCTTTTGTCTTTCCAGGACAGCCCAGAAACTTGCAAGATCTATGCCGAATTAAAATCCGTCAGTGTATAGGCCTTCAAAACCTAAAACTACTTGATGAACTACCCATTGCCAAGGTCATGAAAGACTACTTAAAACACAAATTTGATGATATCTGATATCCATGAAGACGAGAACTCTGAGCAAGATTAGTTCTATTCCAGATACTGAAGAGGCTTGTTGCCTTGCACAAAGTATATCCTATGCAAATTCTGATTTTTCTGTGAAGTCAGAAGGCAGGTATACACTTCCTTGGGTTTTTTATACCACACGCTAGAAGGTCTTAATTTTTGGTTTCTTGGTCCAAGTTTACAAGGTCCAAGCTTTCTATACAATAGGACGTTTTAAAAATTGCTGTTGGTTTTTTTTGTTTGTTTGTTTGTTTTCACATTGAGCGTGCAGGCTTGCAGTGGAGCTGGAAGGTGGCCTCTCCAGGGAAGTGGTTGGGTCGAATTTGGCATGCTGAGCAATTACTCAAGAAAAGAAAGTTTGGAAATCAAGGCGGCAGTCCTGCAAAAGCATACCCGTAGAAAGACCCTCAGAGCCCCGTTGTCTGTTGGGACTCTTGTCTCCACCAGGGTGTATGTTTTTGCAGGATCGAGGGAAGAGTTGATAATCAACATGTCCTAGGGTACTGTGATACAATTTGGAAATAAAGGAAAAAAATGCAGTTACCCTATTCAATCTGAGGGTCTATACATTGGCTCTTTTTATATTATTGTTTTCCTAATTACTGTAGTTGGGATGCCCATAAAATTCAGGCCCTCTTCTTTCCTAACATTTCCTGTTAAATGGGCGGCTGTTTGTAAGTCTATTTTTAACAGTGACAGTACACTACAAAGAGGCATAGCCTCGGTATTTTTTACATTAACTTAAGAGTAAACAAATTTAGATTTTTTTTTTTTTTGAAGCCAATGTATTCTGTTTCTCATACAGTGCCTCCTGTGCAATAATCTTTCTGATGTATTTTCCCTTTATGTGTGATTCCCCCACACACACTGTTCCTCATTTAGTCTCAGTGCATTACATGTGAGAATGGGAACTGCTGCCTCGCCGTAGTGTTGACGTGACATTACTGAAGCGATGCGGCAGTTGCTGTTCGTTATTACTCCCTGAATTTCATGAATGTATAACCTGCTTTATTTCACTTTCAGTTGAAATTTTATCTACGGGTTCTCAGCCAAATTGTGTCCACTCGAAAGAAAAAAAAAAAGAGAAAAGAAATTGGCCAAACCCTTTTACTGTAAAGGCAGTGATGGATTTTATTATTTTGTTGTTGTTGTTGCTCTGAAATTCAGTTTGTTTCAGGTTAGAGAGTGGGAAGTGCACGTAAGTTATTCAGATGCGTTTTACATGTGCACTAGCAAGAAAAGCCCCATTCATATTGGAAGTTTAAATTTTGCAATTAATCTGAAAGCAGCAACTGAAAGGAGTATTGAAATTTGGCTACTGAATGTGTTTTTCATACCAGGTATTAAAAAGATCTGTTAAAGAGTTTTGTTTCTGATCATAAAAAACATGAAGTTCTCGCTATCAAAAAAAAGATTGGGCCAAAACGTGCAGTTGTTTCACTCTCTTTATTTTCAAGGGATTATGGAGTCATCACAAGGTTCTTGCCAGTGTCCTCCACTTCTGTTTTGCCATCCTGCTGGCTCCCAAAGAGCCTCTCTGATACCGGGAGTGCTTTTGTACCAATTACACCAGTGGAAGCGGGGAGATGAAAGGAGCGGTGGTGGCTTTTAAGTTTAACACTGTCACTTTCAAAATATTTCATATTAAAAATATGAAAAGCAAGGTGAAGCAGGTATACTCATATTATTTAACTGTGCTAGTTCCTTTTAATGTCTTATAACCCTGGACTGCAGTTCCTTGAGCACGAACCTTATCACTGATAATGGATGCACCGGAACTCTGGCAAACAGGAGGATTATCTCTCCCTGTTGTGCCTGGCGTCGCATCAGGTTTCCAAACAATAAGTGATTCTTGGGGATTCATGGCTCAGCGCCTTGGTAATGAGATGTTGAACCTTTTTATCTCCAACTTGTATTGGTTCAAGTCTAGCCTGGTTGTGACGAGTGACCTAAAGTTCACGTCTCGGCAGCGTGAGCGAGCAGATATGTCCAACCTTACCACCACGCGGGGCCAGCGGTGGTCACCTCCAGGCAGTAGAGCTTTAGAGTGCTTCCTCCAGGTTGTGTGCGATGGTGGTGGCATTGTAACAGGGCCAACATGAGAGCACGGGTGGGGTGTGCGTGTGCGACGTGTGCGTGATGGTGTCTGTCAGCTCCTACTGGAAGATCAGGTGTTGTGGTCTTTGAGCTCGCCAGTACCGAGAGAGGACAGGCGTTAAGTGCGAATCTTCAGTTTTGCGACATGAGATCAGAACCTGAAAATTGCTTTCTTTTTTTTTTAAAAAAAAAAAAAATTACTTAGTATTGTTCACTACATTTGTAAGTTGGTCTAAACCAACGTCCTTCCCCAATGAATTTTTACAGTAATATTTTCTAAGGTAATCTAGAGTATATTTTAGTTGCAATCTATATTAAGGCAAATGGTTTGTTCTGTCTGTTGCTGTGACTGAAGAAAATTATGGAAGACTTTGTTGGTAACAAGAATGCTATTTAATGAAGAAATGTGTAATTCCATTATTTATTGTTTGAGGTTTGTTTTTTGGTTATTTCATTTAAGTAACTGACACCTAAAGGGAACACACATACATTTCAGGCCAGTAAAAAGCCTTTCTCTTAAATTCATTTTCATCCTGTCCTCTCTCCCCTCCCCAAGGTGGAGGGTAGCCCTCGCCCTTTCTTACGACGCTAAGCCATCTCTTGTAGCTGGTTTCTCTGACCTTGATTCTGCAAAGCACCGCAGCACCTGTGTGTCTCTGAACCTACGGATAGTCCTGGTCGCTATCTTAATTATACATGTGCTCGAGTGCGAGTGAAGTAGGATTATTCATGATAATCCTATTCAAATTTCAATAATGGGGAATTTGGTCTTTTTTTTTATTACTTTAACTATTGTGCACAAATACTTTGAAGAAGGAACAGAACTTTGTTTTTCATCCGGACAAGAATGTGGAAGGAGAAGTGCATAATACAGTCTTGTTATGTAGCCTAGTTCCATTACCTTAAAATTCACAGTTGAACGCTTTTAATAAACCTTAAAAAATTGGCAAATACACCAAAGAATCAATATGAGTAAAAGACTCTGATCATTAACAAACTGCAAACCTCATCCTTTAAAACAAAGCAGAAAGTTTTTGTAAATATTTATGTTTATAAATGTACAGCAGAGTAAGAGTGTTTTTTAGATTATTTAATTACCATATTTCTAAACTATTTACATTATAGACAATACTTGTTAGTTTGAAAAGCTCTTGAGTGTTTTTTCGGTTTGGGTTTGTGTTTTTCTTTTTTTTTTTTTTTTTTTTAAATTCATTATCACTCGTGCTTGGAATAACTCTGGCTTCCTTGGGATTGCGTGGAAAATTCGGTTTTCTGGCTCTAGTTGGCAACTGTAGGAGAACACATCTGGACAAACTCATCAGATTAAATAACCAGAGGCAAAAGAGAATATGTAGCGTGTTTACCAGGGTGGACCTGGGCTAGATGAGAAAATTGGATCCTACCTTTCTCGGTTAAATCTGTCGAGAGCCCCCAATGACGTTGTGACAAGAGCAACTTGCGACCTACCCACAAGTCTACCTTCCATGCAACGCCGTGTTACCGATATCATCATGTACTTTGTTCTTCCTTTGCGATGTAAGTTTTTTGCTTTGGGTCAATTTGAATTTAAAAAAAAAAAAGAAAAAAGTTAAACCTGGTTCAAACCTTCTTTTGGGTTTATGTTCTGTTTATTTCTAATGTAATGTTTTAATAACATAATACCACTTTGCACATTTTCTCTCAATGTTTGTCTGTCTCTTCTACTCTTTTTCCCGTCTCTGATGCACGTGATTCTGGTAATGCGTTTGGTACTCAAATTTTGCCCCTGCAAATAGGAGTTCAGGTGTCTCATGAATTGTAGTGTGATTTTGAGCAGTAAATATGAGCATGAAACTTGCTCTAGAGTTGGACTTCAGAAGGGGGAACAACCTGGTCATTAGCTATGACTAATTGGGTTTTCCCTGCTCAGATTCCCGTGCAGCCACTTCAGGGTTTTGTGAATGGTTCACCTTTCCTCCTCAAGTTCACGTACTGACTAAGATACAAAAACGGACCCCATAGAGGTCATATTTTGCAGTTGAATCTGTTTGGTGTCCGTTTGCTGCTAACAAAAGTTGAATAAGGGGGATGTATGTGAATATTCCTGACACACAAATGGGAACTGGAAGCGTTAGGCTTCAGTCACAAGAGTCATGTACAACCAAAAGTTGCAGTAACGTTTTGGACCCTAAAAATTTGGAGAGGAAGGAGACTAGATTTAAAGCCGTTACTGATAAAGGGTAGTAGGGAAAAAATTATGTTTTCCATTGCTCGGTAGCAAACTCTACAAACATCACTGGGAATACATACGCTCTACAACCAACAGTTGGGTTTGGAGCTGTTGATGATGGCTACTAACAGACTGGCCAGACTTTGACTGGTGTATTTACTGAATGCTGTGTTAAGACTTTGTTCCTGTTTATGTATCATATTTCCTGCCTGAGTGTTCACTTGTTAAGTTAAAAACAACAAATGACTAATGTTACTACTTTAAAAAAAAAACTAATTTACAAGCTGTTGAGAAGTGACGTGTTTAGAATATACAATCTTTCCATATATTGGTATAAGTGTGCGATAAGGAAGCGTACTTATTTTATATGGCAAAACACTTTTTTCNTTTTTTTTTTTTTTTTTTACCTGTAGCATATAACCAAACTTTTGTACCTTTGAAAGCAAAGGTAATGGAGCTGGTGAAAAACAAGCAAAGAGCAGGCTCTGCCATGTCTTTCCCCAAACAGCCTGGACTGAAGCATTTAAATTCTCTTTGCTCCAGTCTCTCCCCTCTGCTTTGGTTGGGGTACCACCGCCTCAAAGGTTTTCTACTGTTCTTTGAAACTGCAATAGTATTGAAAAGCTAAAGTTTGCTCTTTTCCTATATCACTGCCATATTGAATCTCTTCTGTATGATTCTACGTCTTGACTTATGTTATTAGCCAAAGTAAAGCTCTGCATGTGATTTAATCCCATGACAATAAGAAACAAGCCAGATATATACATTGCTTTACGAAACCATGCTACCAGGAATTCCTCAGCCAGTGCGTTCCCCAGGGATCCGCAACGCGCAGCTGGAACAGCAAAAAGTTGGGATCGAAAGCTGCGTTGACTTTTATGGGGAAATCTCAAGCTGTCTGGCGAAGAAATCGGAACTCCAGCTGTTTCCTCCACATCTGGGATCTCTAGTGCTGCTGACTGCTGTTTGTGAGGTCCCAGGTAAGTTTTAAATGGTGTTAAGGCTTGTCTTCGTGTTTGCGAGAAGGATGTTTGACACATCTACAGAGGGCGCTTGTGAAGGGTCTGAAAGCATTTCTATGCCTTCTCTAACCTTGCTAGGTTTTTCCATATAATGGAGTTTGTGTAGTCTTACAGCAAGTGTGTTTGAGAGCGATGGGTGCTACAGGGAGGGAGTCTTTCGCAGACTTTGTCTTGATCTGTTGCAGTGTTTCGCAGACCCCCTCAGCATCTGTGAAATATTCCTAAAAGGTTGGGCCAATGGCATCCTGGGCTGCATAGGGAAGAGTGTCAAGGGTCGAGGGAGGTCATTCTCCCCCTCTACTCTGCACTGGTGAGGCCACAACTGGAATACTGTGTCCAGTTCTGGGCTCCCCAGTTCAAGAGGGACAGGGAACTGCTGGAGAGAGTCCAGCGTAGGGCAACTAAGATGACTGAGGGATTGGAGCATCTCCCGTATGAGGAAAGGCTGAGAGCGCTGGGACTCTTTAGCCTGGAGAAGAGAAGGCTGAGGGGAGACCTTATTACTGCGTACAAGTATCTAAAGGGTGGGTTGAAGGAAGATGGAGCCAGACTCTTTTCAGTGGTTCCCAATGACAGAACGAGGGGCAACGGGCACAAGTTGGAACATAGGAGGTTCTGTTCAAATATACGGAAAAACTTCACGGTGAGGGTGACAGAGCAGTGGCACAGGCTGCCCAGGGAGGTGGGGGAGTGCCCTTCTCTGGAGATTTTGAAGACCCGCCTGGATGCAGTCCTGAGTGATGTGCTCTGGGCAATCCTGCTTTGGCAGGGGAGATGGACTAGATGATCTCTAGAGGTCCCTTCCAACTCTGAAAATTCCGTGATTCCATGAAAAGTGAATGAAAAGGAGGCTTATAGGCAATAAGTTATACAAGGTTAAATGCTTTTCAGAGAAAATTTAAGTCTGTAAACAACTGATGTACAGCAAAGAACATCTATTCTTTGTTAGAGACCACAAAATTGGCCATAACTCGTCTGTTCTGACTTGCAAAATTACAGTTTATTTACAGTCTTGGTACTCAGCAAATATATCAGAAGATCATCTCCTCTTCTGTCACAAGTAACTAAAAGTTAATGGATGTATTGTACTAAATTCTGTCCTCGTTTCTGGCTTAGACCATTGTAACTCCACTGAAGGTGGTGGTTACTCAACATTTAATCTACTGTGAAAGAGCAAATAATTGAGTTGGATGGCCAGCTTCCAGTCCTGCTCCTTGCTTTCTGGCCTAACGAGGAGACTATTTTTGGCAAGTATTTGCAAAACAATTTGTGAAGGAGTGCTAAGAGAGAGTCTGTAGTTGGGACCAAATGTACAAGCAACCAGTAGACAATTCCTCCCCCTTCCAAAAAAAAAATCAAAACCATGGCCTGTTTTGATAGAGTTGCTTAAATGGGTTGATACCTAGTCCTGAGTTGGTGAGAGACATTGCAGTTTGATTGTCCGTTTTGTATCTCGAGAAGCTTAAGGTGTCTGCTTATTCTCTAATGCAGCAGATTAGTTACAGTAGATCTGCAGCAGAATGTCAACTCGTTTCATTTTAACGGCTTAATTAATTTTAAAGCCATAACAGATTAAATTTTATATACGTCAGCGTAAGGGCAGGTTCTTCTGTTCTTTGCTGAGTGCGTGCTTGCTTGCAGCCGGCAGTCTGCGTTCAAAACCTGTTCGGAATACTAAATTGCAAATTCGAGTGGCGTCTTGTTGGCCGAAACGGTGAGAGCTGTCCTTGTCACCGCTGTGTCTCAGCCTGTTCAGTCACACGCCAATTCTGTGTGATGTTTTTTTTAGGTTCTCCTCTGTTACTGCCCGACTACAGCATTTGCATGGGATAATAGAAATTTAGATTCGGCTGTGGGGTCAAGTGCACCCTCAGCAAGTTTGCCGATGATACCAAGCTGTTTGGCGAGGTAGACATGCTGGAGGGGAGGGATGCCATCCAGAGGGACTTGGGCAGGCTGGAGAGGTGGGCCCAAGCCAACCTCATGCAGTTCAACAAGGCCAAGTGCAAGGTCTTACATCTGGGTCAGGGCAATCCCAAGCACAAATCCAGGCTGGGCGGGTAATGGCTGGAGAGCAGCCCTGAGGAGAAGGACCTGGGTGCGCTGATCGACGAGAAGCTCAACATGAGCCAGCAATGTGCGATCGCAGCCCAGAAGGCCAACCGCATCCTGGGCTGCATCAAAAGAAGTGTGGCCAGCAGGGCGAGGGAGGTGATTCTGCCCCTCTACTCCACTCTCGTGAGACCCCACCTGGAGTACTGCATCCAGCTCTGGAGTCCCCAACATAAGAAGGACATGGACCTGCTGGAGCGTGTCCAGAGGAGGGCCACGAGGGTGATCCGAGGGCTGGAGCACCTCTCCTATGAGGAGAGGCTGAAAGAGTTGGGGCTGTTCAGCCTGGAGAAGAGAAGGCTCCGGGGAGATCTTATTGCGGCCTTCCAGTCCCTAATGGGGGCCTACAGGAGAGCTGGGGAAGGATTTTTTTACTGGGGCATGGAGTGATAGGACGAGGGGGAATGGCTTCAAACTGGAAGAGGGCAGGTTTAGATTGAACATTAGGAAGAAGTTTTTCACTTTGAGGGTGGTGAGGCACTGGCACAGGTTGCCCAGAGAGGTTGTTGAGGCGCCATCCCTGGAGGTGTTCAAGGCCAGGCTGGACGTGGCCTTGGGCAACCTGGTCTGGTGGGAGGTGTCCCTGCCTATGGCAGTGGGGTTGGAACTCGATGATCTTCAAGGTCCTTTCCAACCTAAACCATTCTATGATTCACCTCGTGCTTGATTTCTAAACCTCAGAGAGTGCCCAGCTGCAGGACATGGGTTATTGCAACATGGCTTCCAAGCCAGGCCTGTCTCAGGCAGCTCAACCTGACAGCCATCCCTTAACTGTCTGGATATTGTTTGTCTCTTAATGGGGTTTAGTATAGCTGTTAGGAAGCAAAACCAAATAATTTTTAGAAAGCAGCCAGTCTGAAAATAAAGTTACCGGGCTGTTTGGGAGGAGGATGAAGCTGAGATGTGGGATTTTGTGTGTGAGAGAGCAAAAAATGTGGCTTTTGATCTTACAGAAATGTTTGGTATGCGGGTTGTTGGGCTCAGAAGTTTGAATGTCCTTAATATAAAATAATCTGCATGAGTATTTGAGTCTGTTCCTTTTCTACTCTGTGTGAGCTATTTAATGGTTAGTGAGCCAGAAAAAATCACTGTTTTCTGGTGGTTCAGGCCCCCTCCTGATAAGTGGAAGACTTGAATTAAAGTTCCCACTCTGAACCAGGCAAAGCAATTAAGGATGGGGATTTGCACTCGCGTTCCCACCTTTTAGTGCTGTGATTACAGGGTTGTAAAATTGTGCCACAGAGAGAGAGCGCAACAAAACCGTTACACAATCTCCGAGGTTGACCCTGAAAAGTCATTCAGAGCAGGTACCCGGCTGGATGGAGCTCACCCTTGCGTCTCTTGCATGTGTGAACAACCGACTGATTCTCGTGGGGGTTCTTTTGTCCCTACTTAGTGTTAATCTACCTGGAAAAAATAATTCAGACCTCTTCTGGTTCCCTGAGCACCTTGCTTTGAGCTCTGGTGGTGTTTGTATTGATGGGCACCCACGTGCTTCCAGCTCTCGTCTTTGATATCAGCGCTGACCTTCTCTTCCTCTTCACAACCTGTCCTCCACACCAGGTCTCTGAGGAGGGCAGGGAATGAGACCTTCCTTGCTCCGAGGGAGACTGCCCTCGCAGGTGGATTGAGTGGTGGGATTTCAGGCGTCGCGTAGCGGTGACATTCACCAGTCCCAAATCTAGTGCTTGGCAGTGCTCAGAACCGCCGAGGAAAGGATGGGGTGATCTCTGGAGGCATCTGAAAGAGGGAAGGAGTCTGGGTGAAGTGTATGGAAGGATGTTATGGTTTGAGGAACCCACAACAATGTATTGTTGTTTAGACAATTATTCTCTCACCCAATGACTCCTCCCTACCCGGGAAGGGGAATCGGGGAAAAATCCAAGGAAATCCAAGGGTTGAAATATAAATGGATTTAATATAATAAGACTAGATAATTAACATTAATAACACTAAAGAACCAGTATTGATCCCGATACCAATATAAAATACACAGGGATTATACTCAGCCCCTTCTATCTGTGGGAAGCTGTGTGCACCCAGCACTGACAGCAAATGTGGGACACTGTGAGCGCTGCGGCTTCGGGAGGAAGGGAAGGGCTCAGGGCTCCGGCACCGGAGCAAGGAGTTCTCAGGATGGCAGCCATCAAGGGAGAGAGAGAACTCCTCAGCAAACTTTCTAATTTATATTGAATGTGACATCCATGGTATGAAATAAGCCTGTTGGCCAGCGTGGGTCAAGTGCTCAGATCTCGCTCCTCCTCATCCCCACACCTGGTGAGCTTGAAAACACCGAGACCTTGAAACCCACACACCATAGCTGGCTATGGAGTAAATATTTTCACCGATTCAGACACTAGAGTCTTCTAAAAGTGCAGTTTTCCCGATCATTAGAAGAGACTTTACTGAAAAGTAAAATTACTGAAAGAGAAATTAGTCCTGTGTCGCTCAAACCAGGACAAAGGATATTTAGGCTGAGTCTGAAAAGAATGAATACGTACGTACTTGTGTAAGTTGAGTGTGTGAGTAGGGCGGGCAGCTGAGGTGGCTTCCAGGAGCATGGACTGAAGATTGTGTGGTTAGAAAAACGGAATGCTGTGAAAGCAGATACAAAGCAAATGTTAATTGAGATGTATAGAGCAGAACTGAGAAGGGGAGGGAGGATATTGTCTGAAATGTATTTACTGTTGTCATTTCGAAGTGTGCGGCAGCTTACATCTCCAGTTCTTTAGTGAGAGGAACGTCACCACAACTTTGGGATATTGTGGATGTAGTGTGTCAGTCTTAATGCTGTCCCCTCTGTCCTTTGCCTGTCTCAGGGACATTACTTTCCTACTGTGTCAGCCTCTTCTGCAGTTTCCTCGCCGTACAAAGGCAGAGTAGCTTGAAAAGGAACGGTGGTGAGGAAGAGGAGACTGGGGATGATAATGAAGGTGGCAGTGATAATTGTGATGTGTGCCTCGAGCAGTGACTGGGGGGGAAAGATGACACCTCTGTTGCAGTGTAGCTGAGTTCGCTATTGATCTGCTGTTAATCTATGTCAAAAATCTAATGTGGTGCTAGTTTGTATGATACTGCGCAGGACTCCTATATCCTTTGGTTTTGTTTTATTTTAATCTGCTTGCTTGGCTGAAGAATCGATACTTTTCTTTCTTATAAACCGAAGATATCTTACCTTGTGTTTTCATTTACTTCAGTTGTGATGTTTCATCCCAGATCGCTGATTTATCTTGTGGTGGTGTTTTAAGACTAAAAACCACTTAGCAAACTTCTTTCTCATCACAACCAGTTACTATTTTGATGGATCAAACCGACTAAGGGCACAACAAAATCTTACGGTGACATATCTGCATTATTAGTACTGTATCCTGTAACTCTGCTTTTAATTTGCTCATGGCCAAGTAAATTAAATTAAGTGGCTGTCTTTAAGAGTCTCATCAGTTGTTATCAACCGATATTAGAAAACACTTTAAACGATTCCAAATAAGCCTTCTTTGAAAGATGATCCAGATATGAGCAATTTCGATCTTATCTGGTAAATAGCTTCAGATAACCCCTACTGCTAATTGAGCCTTGTATTTTCTGCTTCCCAAGCTTGGGTACAACACTGATTATTTTTTCCCCTCAAGACGTTTTGCCAGTTTTCTTGAAATCTACCATTTTGAGCAAAGAAAAACTTCGCTGAACTTGAATTGCTTTCGCAATTCATTGGCCTTCCTTCTCCCTTGGTACCAGAACAGCTTTTCATGAGAGCAGACCCCTTGTTTTCAAGGGCATTTTTTAATGGCCCCTACATTTCACCCAGATGTTCAATGTCTTATCTAGTACTTTGTTAATTTGTACTTATCTTGTCAATAAAGTTGCTTTTTATCAGGTACATGTAGTATAACAGTTATTAGTTATATGCGTATATACAGCTGAACTTGCTGGCTTTCAGTATTTCCTGTGCTTCAGAAATACTTAAATAATCTGTTGTGCAGGCTCAGCTGTTCTTAATTCTAATGTGATTCATATTGTGCTTAGAAATCTGACATTCTTGGCTTGTCAGAAATATTAATATATGTTAGTGCCATATCTATTGAAAATTGACATGTTTTTTGCAGTGCTTTAATTTTCACTTCTTTATATTGCAGCATTCCATATTGAGCAACGCGGCATTGTTTGCTTTTAAATTTCCCTCTCTCCTTCAGTCCTGAGAAACCAGAAATAATTAGATTATATCTTTCTCTTGGCTTGCATAGTTTTCACTTGTAGTGAATTATGCCATGCAAAACTGTATCCCTCCAGTGAGAATTTGGTTGTCATTGTTATGAGCTACATCTGGACTGTGTAATACTTTGTACTTTACACTACAAAGACTCTTTGCCCGTGGCTCGGAGTCAGAAACTCTACCTCGCCAGCTTTTTCCTCTAGCACAAGTGCCACGCTTAACCCCCCCTAGGCCTTTCTGCCGTGGACAAGAACACTAAAGCCTCAAAGGTGGTATGACCTTGACTCTTTAATAGGCAGCCAAAATTATTACGGGAATGTTGACCTCCATGTGTAGTTCCCATTTTTTTCAAGGGGTCATGGGAAACCAGAAGGGAAATTCAGACTTCCATTTACTTGAGCCAAACAGTCTATCCCAATAACTGGATGAAAGTTTATCTTCAGGAAAGAAGTTTGAATGCACCTTTAAGGTCCATATGATGGCAAATCAAGAGTCTTTACTGTGCAGCCACTTCTGTGTTTAATTACCCTACCGCAGAGGAGCCGAAGCTTCTCTTTCCAGGTTGAGCCTTTCTGATTTCAGCTGGGAAGTAATGAATGGTGCTGTGTCTCGGTAAAGTCTTTCATCTTGCTGATGACATCATTTTCTGGTATAATCATGGGGATAGTAAATGATTACTATTCAGACTTCCTCTTTAAAATGAGACTTAAAAGAGTTTGTGTCTCTCACTCCCCACATTGTTTTCGTTGCTGTCATCTCTTATGCCATACTCTTTATGGAACGTTTGTGTGGTGTAGACCTACCGGTTCTTTACTGAGGCCGTTCGATTCTGTCAAGGCACTATAAAACCGAACCGTCTTTGGAGGATTCTCTTGATTGTGAAGTAATGGAGAAGCAATGCCACTTGGCTGCCCAGACAAGAACATTAAAAATGGATGGACTTTGGGTTTGGGTGTTTGGTTGGGGTTTTTTTCCCCTTCCAGCCTATCTGCTAGGTCAAGAGAATTCAAGTGCTCCAAGCAAAGGTGTGCCTGTAGGCAGAAATCTTGGAGGTTGCTCTGATTGCTCACCCCTAAAATTTTTCCTTGCTTAAGAACCACGCTCAGAGCTGGTGCTGGAAGACTCTGGTTGAAGCAGAAAGCTGTTCTGATCGTGAATTGAAATAGCATTTCAGTGCTGTGTCTTTCTATCCGCGCAGAAGAAAACAGCTCATTTTTGAAGCCTCATCTCTCGTTTCCTGTCCTCATCCATGTCCTGTCCCGTCTCTTTTTCCCAAATATATTATAGCATCAGGAAAGTCAGTTATCTGCAACAACAAAAAAATCTTCCTTGAATTGAAATCCTAAATATCTATTTTGTATACTGTTAAGAAACTTAGGTGCTTATTATAGAGTGTAAATGAAGACCAGATACGGCTCCACAGGTTGCTGTTGGTCTCTGTGTAGTGCGATCCGTAAAGACAGGAGATGAGCTGACGCTCAGTGAAGTTCCCTTGACTCATCTGTCTTACCAGAACGTACGGCAGCATAGATACGTCATGTTTTTTAAGTAGGATTTATTCTGGAAGTCGCTACTCACAGCTGCCTTTTATTCCTGCAGCGCACAGATGTGAGGTTACAGTACAGTTCTTCCCCCAGAATGATGTATTGCTATCGTGACCTTGACTTCTGCTCTTACGGAGGTTCATGGCCATAAAAATCACTTTGTTCAAGAGCAGTGGCTGTAACAAATAAGCTTAGCTAAACCATCGCTTTTTCACTCTTACTGATTTCACCCTTCTGCTTTATGACAGAGGTTAATACAGAGAATTAGATTTCAGTGACATTGTTTAAACCTCTTTATCCTTGTCTAATTAAACTGAATACTTTAAAGATGATTCATATCGCTTGACACCCATGCATCTAAATACTCTTTCTTTTAGTAGGAAAGTAAAGGAAATGTGCAGACTGGAAATTCAAATCAGCCCTCCTTCCAGTTATTGAGAGAGGGTGGGTTTTGTTTTTAAACTTTCACTGGAAAGCACTGTACTCTTCCAGTATCTGGTGTGATGATGCTCCCAGATGGGCAGATTCCCAGAACATGGTAACCCCAGTTTCAGCGCAGAGCAGCATCGTTACCTGTTGCAGAGTGGCACCAATGAGTTTTGGGGGTTGTGACTTCACCTGACCTGCATGCCTGGTAGGACCCAGGACTAGATACAACCTTCCCTCAAGCCCACCACCCATCTCCCTATGCAGCCAAATTCCTGGTCTTGGGAGCTACGGTGTACTCCGGTGAAGAAGTTTATGGTGGGGGGAGAGCAGGACTGTTTGATGCTGCGTGTAATGTTCCTCCCACCATAGGACAGCTGTGGTCTTGTGGCAGATTCTTTCAGGTTTTGGCAGCTCAGTCACCAAAAAAACACTGAAATGAAAGTTTTCTGCCTTATAATGAATACTTCTTCCTAAGCTACCAAGAATTACTTGGTTTTGCATAATGTTTTGCGTGCTGTCCCTTGCAGAAGGCGCGGCGTGAGTAACAAGGCAGAGTTGAAAGATGCTATGGTTTCCCTCCTTCCTCATTGCAGGACTCAATGGTATAAAGAGCACAGTATTTCATTGATGTTTGTTGCATTTCTGCTTGTGGGCTTTTCACAATACTGCGGTCAGGAAGATGACAAGATAAAGGATGACTAGTGTAGATCTGTTCCCTCTTTTAGAATAGGAATAACCTCCTTTTCTGATTATATTTCCTCTTCCCTCCCTTGGAAAAGTTGACTCAGAAATCCATCACAAAGGAAATAAGTTCATTTGAATTTCTATTGAACCTTGAAAAGCTGCTTTTATAAAGTTTTATTTGGAGGCTTTCAACAGTGCCCCTTTGACAAGAGCAGAAGGCAGAAACGAAACTCCCAGTCTAAATACTCCAGTGCCAGTGGCTTGCCCTTGGCTCTTGTGCCGTATCGCAGATGGAAAATGAGACCATTACTCATTCTGGGGGGTATGCTGTGTGATCCGAGTCCTCGGTAGCTGTAACAGTAAGAATCTCTACCATACAAGGAAAAATTACTGTTAGCTAATTGAAGAAAAAAAAAAAAGCCAGCAGGAATGTGCTTTACTCTGTTTGGAGGTATGAGAAGAAGGAACCGGCTGAATACGATGACTTATTTCCCTGTGCCTTTACAAAATTTCTGATGTTCTTCTAAGTAACAGTTTGTGCATTCAGCCTTCATTATTGATAGCGCGTTGAATGGTGATTGTATGTACTCAGAAGAAAGACTCGTATTTTGTTTCTTCCATAGAGCATAACTCAGAAGAACAAAAGTCTTCAGCAGATACAGAGATGAAAATGTGCCCATTCTCTGTTCAATGCTGCATGTGTTTCGGGAGAAAAATCATAGAATGGTTTAGGTTGGAAGGGACCTTGAAGATCATCAAGTTCCAACCCCCCTGCCCTGGGCAGGGACACCTCCCAACAGCCCAGATTGCCCAAGGCCCCATCCAACCTGGCCTTGAACACCTCCAGGGATGGGGGAGCCACAGCTTCTCTGGGCAACCTGTTCCAGTGTCTCACCATCCTCAAAGTGAAAAATTTCTTCCTAATATTTAATCTAAATCTACCTTCTTCCAGTTTGAAGCCATTCCCCCTCGTCCTATCACTCCATGCCCCAGTAAAAAGTCCCTCTCCAGCTCTCCGGTAGGCCTCCTTTAGGTACTGGAAGGCTGCAGTAAGGTCTCCCCGGAGCCTTCTCTTTTCCAGGCTGAACAACCCCAACTCTCTCAGCCTGGAAAATTGATTAACAATTAACAAAACCATTAACAAACCATTAACAAAATGTTTTTTCCCTGCTCTCAGCACAATGCGAAAAAGGTGCGTGGTGCTGAAAAGGAGCAGCAGTTTTATAGCTACGTTAGGAATATAGAGTAGGTGCGTCTGTGCAAATACAACTGTCACTGGTTGCACCACTGGGCTTTTTATGCCAAAGGAAGGAAGCCATGGTTGCCATTGTCAAATTTGCAATCATAAGAATTAAATCTGACTGTAGCTTTTTTCTGAATTCAGTATAAATCACAGATCATAGAATGGTTTTGGTTGGAAAGGACCTTGAAGATCATCAAGTTCCAACCCCCCTGCCATAGGCAGGGACACCTCCCACTAGACCAGGTTGCCCAAGGCCACGTCCAAGATACGTGGTCTTGCTCCAAAGAGGGTATATGGTCTGTTCTCAGTTACCAGAACTGTTTCTTACTGTGCAAGGAAAGAGAAGTTGTAGAGCGAGGACACTGGTTCCTTCAGATGAAAAGATCTTTTTCTTTTTTCTTTGATGTAAGGCTTTAAATCCAACCAGATTATTTTTTTTGTAAGTCACTCAGTGAGGTACACAAAAAGTACCCATGGGTGTTTGTGTGCTTGCTGTTGGGCGGGGGGAAGCCCCTTCCCGGGGCAGGGTTTGCGCGTGCGCAGCCTGAGGAGTGTTCGAGCCCCGCCGCCACCTTCGCCCTTCCCACCCAAAGGCCAACACCTCCTCTGAAGGCTAGAATGGAAAAGCTGTTCCTGTGTTTTTCGTCTTCTATAAGGTTATCGGAGGCCTCTAGTTGAAAAATATCAGTGTATCAAACCGAGTCCTACGTGTTAAGCAATAATTAAGATGGAGATGAGATTAGGTGTAGGATGGGGCTGAGCTTTACTCTTGGAGGAGTGATTGGTGCAGAAGAAAACACTCAGCACGTTGTAGTTTTGGTTGGGCAAGAAATAATTTTAAAATAAATAACCTTTCCCTTGTTAACTGTGATACTGAGGAGCTTATTTCAGCACAGGCGTTTGTGTGCTGCTCTCACTCAGGACAGACTGCCCCACGCCTTACGGATTGCACAGGTTATTCCAACTTTGTTCTCCATAACTCATTCTGCTGAACTATGGCTGATACCAACAGTTTTTCTTCAGGTAATACAACTCGGGATGATGTTTCAAGTCTTTATTTTTTTCCCTTTTGATTGATTGTCTTCTCTTGAAAGAGAAGTTTTAAAGAGCAGTCTAATGTGTCTATGAAAGATGTCTACCTGGTTTTGGACATGAGTTATAGAGGTCTGAGACCCAATGTTCAACAGCAAGGAAATTCTCTGAAGTTCAGAAAAATCTCTATGAGTTCAAGCTGTCAAGTTATTTTAGTACATCAAGTTTCTGTACACTGGACTAACTGTATGTTTTTAAAAGACATTTTTAGTAATAGAGAAATAATGTCATATATGATTGATCTGCTTTATATAACACTTGGTTATGCGTTTCTTGTATTTAAACAGTTCTCAAAATAACAGGTGGCAATAGGAAGGCAAATAATGGCAGTAATATGAGGCTGTGACTTGAGAAATATTTTTTTCTTACGTCAACATTTGAGTTTATTTCTCAAGGGTTAAAATCTGACAAGTCACTTCGGTACTTGTCCCTAGTTACATACCAGTCTGCATCCATGAAACTCAGCACTCTGACTCCGTAGCTTGTTTATCTGGCCAAAACCCTGACATTTCTACTATTGAAAATACTTTTTTTTTTTCATTAAAAATGCAGGGAATGGGGGAGATCTGGCAGATAATCTTTAGACGAGGTCACTTTTGGCTTTTTTTTTTGTTGTTTTTTTTTGAGTGAGTTGTTTTTACAGCTCTCAGGCTGTTAAATACGATGAGGAGCCCCGTGGAAGCCTGGGAACCGGTGCTGGAGCGCTGCTGGCAGCTGCCCGCGCGGTCCTCGCCCGTGCTGGGGACGGGGCATGGTGTCATTTGGCCCGGCCACGGCGGGTCCTTTCTCATGGCTGCCCCGTAAAGGCTGACCCTGAATTTTCTAGACTAAACAGAAGAGCTGTGTCGTGGCCATTAGGGTCAGGAGGGACAAGAAACGAATGGGTTCAGACCGCCAATATGTTACTGGAGCTTGCTAGTTTGGGCATGGGGATGAAAATGTGCATGCCTAGTAAGAGTCTTTAAAGATGTATAATCTCCATAACGAAGCCTGCTCTTAATTAGCAGGCTGTTTTAATTTGAACATTTGCATTTTGAGTTCTGCCTTCTGGCTCCTGTAACTCAGGGCCGTGTGTTTACAACAGTTGCTTGAATCCGGAGGGTTTTCCCCCCAAACCACCATGTCCTATTGAGGGTTTCTAGCACTTTTTTTGAACGTAGGCACAGCGGTTAATGGATTGTTCCCTGCCTGAGTTCACTTCAGGCAGTTATTTGCATCCACTCTTTTTGTCATAACAGAATTAAAGGGTGTGTTAGAAAGACTTATGAGCAGCAAATGAAGCAATAAGCAAGCAAATAGCATTTGTATGCAAATGCTGTGAGTGCTTTGTCATGTTCTGTGATCTGTCAGCTGCCTCCGTGCTTCCAAAACTTCATCCCCATCGGCTGTCTGTACTGAGGCTTTATGCCAAAGCCTGGTGAAGTCAACGGGTCTTCCCATTGCCACTGGTGGGCTTCTGACTTGGGTCGGAGACAGGAGAGAAGCAAGATGTTACCAACCACTCTGATTTCACCAGGAGCTTCCCCGTGTGGGAAGGCTCTTTCTATATTGTGAATAAAACCAACTCGCAAGAGCCAAAGCGTAGTCCAGCTTTGGAAACTCTTGCATTGTCGTCTGCATCAACTGCTGTCTTGATCTAGTGACCTCAGGAGCTGGAAGCATTGCCTGTGGGAATGAGCCAGCCACTCTAGCTGGAACTGGAAGAGATTAACAGTTTTTGTCGCTTCTGCCAAAAAAAAGAGGACAGGAAGCACGCTGACCAGTGCGTCAAAGCTCGGTTTCCTTGCGTAGAGGATATGAATCTGTTGGGTTCGCAGTGAAGCTGTCCCTTGAGATTGCAGAGTAGGTGATTTCCATCCTTCTCCGCCATCCCTCATGCCTGTAGTGTCTGGTGAGAGCTATGAGAGCCCTGGGTAATCCCTCCATTCCTCACCTGAGACAGGCTGGAGAGCTTCCAAACTATGTCCCATCAGTGCCGTTACGTTTTTATTACTGGGAATCGCAAGGTGCTGGAGTGCTGGGGGGAATGAGTGAAATCTGTGTTGGTTTTATGTGGCTTTTGAGTTGTTCTAATGACTCTAATAAGCTGCTCTGCATTATTGGATAGGCAGATCAGTATCTCAAGAGATCTCCAAAGTTTGGCTCTTCTTACTTGAGCTTGATAAGCAGAAAGGATCGTCCCTAATGGGAGGAGAGGGAGAGAAGGAGCAAGGAGACATGTGGCATGCGCAACCTGGAAAACTTGTCTATGAGCTCGACTTGAGTCCATCTAGGGAAGGAAGCTGATGCTAATGGCTCTGCATGAGATAACAAATTATACTCAAGCATGTGTTTTCTGTATTCATTACAATATGTCACGGGGGGTGGAGAAACAGGATGTATAGTGTGTGCGTACTTCTGGAGCCTCAGGAGAGCTCCCCAGATGTTGAAAAAAAGGGAAGAGTTGGAGATAAAGGAGAAAGACCTCCAGGGTGGGACTGTAAAAGCTGATCCAGAATAGGAGTCATTATGTTTTGCTCACAGTCACACCAGCTGGCTTCAAGTGGCAGGGGAGCTTTTCAGATAAGCTGTGGACAGTAGGAGCACAAATAAGGAATTTGTTCCAAAAGGGTGAAATCAGAAAACATGAAGGATACAATACACCCATAAATAACTATTTAAACAAGCTCTCCTTAAAAAAAAGCTGCTGGGTAAATTCCTAACGTGAGGCTTAGGTGTGGTGTGAAATATGGCGACGGTCTGCTGTGTGTTGGTAGTTGTTGTGAAGTCGTCTCAAACGGGACGTTTAAGGGACCGCTCTCATAATCCCATTGCCATGCGTAGCTGTGCGCTGGAGATGTT
The DNA here is from genome assembly GCA_008711295.1 of Anarhynchus alexandrinus. Classification (NCBI taxonomy): domain Eukaryota; kingdom Metazoa; phylum Chordata; class Aves; order Charadriiformes; family Charadriidae; genus Anarhynchus; species Anarhynchus alexandrinus. The sequence continues at coordinate 1,302,759 of VUYV01000035.1, read as the reverse complement.
TCTGATCCGTGTGGTTAGCTGTCAGGGGCTGCGTTAGTGACTGATATAACCCGGTACGCTTGATCGCTGTGTGCTCCCAGCATATGGTTTTGAACGAATTATCCCATTCCAGTCCTTCCCTTGAGGCTTTCCCAAGACTTTCCTCCTGTCCCGCGTAGCCTCTCTGGAAGGATGGCAGTGGGGTAGGTGCAGCAGCCCCGCTGACCCCATTTGGCTGCCTGGCGATGCTGCCGTTTTTCTCATCTCTCTGGTGACGTTTTGCTGTATTTTACTTTGGTTTTAGCAGGATGACAGATTAGAGTTCGGGGTCTCTTCCGTTGCCCGAGCGTGCAGTGCTTTATTGCCCAAATCAAAGGCCGTGCTTTTCTCTACGGGAACACTTCTGCAGAATTGGAATTTCTTCCACAAATTTAAAAAAAAATAAACGTACAGGCTTCCCCACTATTCCCTGTCATCTTGTGTATTTGCGAGAATCCAGATGCTGCTGCTATTCCTAGGTAAGGAAAGCCCAGAACATTCGGCTTTCTTGTGAGTAATGCCACATTTTAGTTGTCCTGAATTTAGTATGCATGAACTCTATTTAGCTATTTATTTGCAAAAAAACCAAAGCCCTGTGAGATAAGAAGTTAGAAACCCATTTCCTGCTCTCGCTCATCGGTTCCCGTGTCCTTGCCTTTCTCACAAGTGGATTTTCGGGAGTTGTGCCTTTGCAAAGCCCTTCTTGGCAGAAACTTCTGGGCTGCATCAGCCCGGCGGAGAGTTTGCATGCTGGAAAATTGTGACTTGTATCAGTTCCTCGCTGCCCGGACTGTGGTGGGGTCAAAAATTGAGCTTTGCAACATGCGCGGTCCCCGAGAGACGGCTGCAAAGTGTGTTACAGGCTTTTCCTTGCGTCTGCCTCGTCTCTTGCTGCAGAAGCACTGAAGCACGTTTGGTGCAGTACGGTCACAGTCTCCATCTCTTGAGCATTGAGGCAAGGTGAGGTTTGCAGGGAAAGCTATTCCTCCGATTAGTTTGTCTTAAATAGTTTTGAAGGGAAGGAACAGTCCCCAAATTACTGCTTTTCTCCCCAAACCTTGCCTGAATTTAGCTCAGCAGAACTCTGACTATGACTAGCAGCTGTTCATGCAATAAACTTGTGTTGCAATTAATCTATTGAAGTTCTAATGGGGATAGATTTGCTCAATCAACCAAACACGTTGGGGGACCACAACCTTTCCAGAGTCCCCAAAAAGGTCAATGCTCACCCTTCCTCTGCTCCAAGGAAAGCAAAGATAATGTGTAGGGGTACGTTTTGATGCCTTCAGCTAAATATTTTAAAATGGCAGGATTTTATCCAAACTGTCGTAACTTCTTGCGTCTGCTCATGTTGGAGTCAAGTGGGTGGATGAGGGAGTAAATCAGCAGAGAGCTGTGAAGCTCGGGGTGATGGGCAGTGCAGCACAGCTGACAGATAATGGGATGATATCATCCATTTCCTGGAAAATGAGATGTTCCTGGCCAAAGCATTCCAGACCCCGAGTGCTTAAGTGAGCTGGAGAGTTCCTGGAATATTTTAAACAGATATTTCAGTAGTCCAGGTGTAACGTGATTAAGAATGAGTAACAGCAAGATATGACTCAAGGTCAAGATTTCTGGTAGCTTTTCTGTAGCCACAGCTCCGCAGTAGCTAGTGGCTGTTGCTTAGCAAAAAAGTAAGAAGAGGGCATTCATCAACTCTGATCCCTTCTCGTGGCTATTGCTGATGTGTTGCATCTCCATCCCAGTGCTTTAACAGCCCTCGCTGCAGGATCTGCCCTTGCTTCTCCTACTCTTTTTTGAATCCCCGTATAATCTGGCATCCAAAACATTCCATGACAGTGAATTCCACAACTGAATGACTGTTGTGCAGAAAAACATACTTTCCTTTTCTGCCTGGTTATTTCGTTGGTTTTCCCCTAATTTTTTCATGTTATGAGAAAGAAGTGAGTTATTTCTTCATTTTTTCCATTCAATTCATGTGATGAGCTGCCTTCATGCTTCAGCTCCAGTTCCAGTCACCATTCACATACTCTTTTCTTTGCACATTGCCTGTTTTTTAATCACTTTTCTGGTTTTACTACAAACTCCTGAGGTGTAGGGAAGGGCGATTCTAGAGCTGAATGCCACACTCAGGGCATGGGTGAGCTGTGGGTTTATAAAGCAGAACAGCATCATTTATTTTGCTGCATTCTCTGTTCTCTGTGCATTTGTGACAGCTGTTGAACACTTTTTTTAAAGTGTTATTCATGATAATGGCGAGACTTCTTTTCTTAGTGGCAATAGGTAATTTGGTCACCGCCGCTGTCTGTATGGCATCAGTAGTGGTTTTCCCCATATGCGTTACTTTGTTGGCATTACCATTGTGGCACAAAGGCAGATGAAATTCACGGTATCATGAATTTTTGCAACACTTCACAGTAGTTTTGAAGACCCTGAAGGATTTTGCACTATTGATAAGATTAATTGCCCTGGTGTTCACTCTTACAAGCCAGTTATGAATGGGGACCATTCATAATGTCTCATCCTCAATGACTGAGGATGGGAAAGGCCAAGACTTGAGCTTTTCTCGCAATTCGGTAAGAACACATCAACACTAGAGGAATGGGCTGCCAAGTTAATAGCAACCAGAGTGGAGCAGGGACCTCCAGCCTCTGAACAAGCAGTGGGATCGAGGAGGTGCTTTGAGCCAGAAACAAGCGGCACAGCACACGGGAAAGGGGCAGAAGTAGTGCTCGCTGGAGGTGGCTTTCATTGCTATTTTGGGAGCTGGCTGCCATTCAGCCAGCCAACGTACTTGGATGGAAAGTAGAGAAGAAACACAGGCGTTTTCCCTGCATCCATGAGCGGCTGCTGGGGATGGGCTCTTCTGGTGATGGATGTGCCTGGCTCTTTGTGTTTGTGTTTTCCTCCATCAGATACAGTCAGCCACTAAAGTTGCTAGGTTAAGATATTTTCTGGAATCCAGGGGCTCCATCTGCTCCTTCAAGCACTATTGCCTCTGTTCCGGTGGGGTGTTTTGTTTTGATTCAGTCAGAGTTTAATGGGAAGGGTTCGGGTAATTGAATCTCTAACCCCTCGCAGTTCAGCAGGCTGTATCGGAGGGCAGGACCTCTTCGCTTCTACGAGGAAATTCATGCAGACCAAAGCAGTTTCTCATAAACAAACTAGATGTACATTGGGGTGGAAATTCATCTTTTGCGATATAAACAAGAAAAGTACGTGTACATGTGACAAGGAGTGAAGCTTGGAACGTAAGTGCCTGGATGTCCCGTCCAGTTTCTGGATGGCCACTTGAGCCGATAGCGTAGTGGTAGGCAAGAGTGTATGTCGCTTAAAGAAACCTTAAAGTGAAGAAACAACTGGTCAGTCTGTATCTCAGATAAACATTTTAATGGGAATATTTGTGTGACTTAAGATGTTTGAAAGTCCCAACTTAAGGGATGACGAAGTCTCAAAAAAAAAAACAAACCAAAACCAAAAAGAAGAGGTAACTATCATATCCCTATTCCAGCTCCTGGTAGTGAGAATAACACCAGTGGTGAGTAGCTTCAGCATAGAAGAATTTTAGACCTTGTGTTGGAAAGGAAGCAGATGGGTATTGGACATCTTGAATTTTCCTGCTGGAGCGTGTCCAGAGGAGAGCCACAAGGATGATCCGAGGGCTGGAGCACCTCTGCTATGAGGAGAGGCTGAAAGAGTTGGGGCTGTTCAGCCTGGAGAAGAGAAGGCTCCGGGGACATCTTATTGTGGCCTTCCGGTCCCTAAAGGGGGCCTACAGGAGAGCTGGGGAAGGACTTTTTACTGGGGCATGGAGTGATAGGACGAGGGGGAATGGCTTGAAACTGGAAGAGGGCAGGTTTAGATTGAACATTAGGAAGAAGTTTTTCACTTTGAGGGTGGTGAGGCACTGGCACAGGTTGCCCAGAGAGGTTGTTGAGGCCCCATCCCTGGAGGTGTTCAGGGCCAGGCTGGACGTGGCCTTGGGCAGCCTGGTCTGGTGGGAGGTGTCCCTGCCTATGGCAGTGGGGTTGGAACTCGATGATCTTCAAGGTCCTTTCCAACCTAAACCGTTCTATGATTCTATAATGGAGGGTATTCCTTTTGCGCCTGAGCTTTTGAGGTCTTACCTCAAGGATGCTCTGACACAGCCGGAGCTGAATGTGCTGCTTGAACCTTCTGAATTGGTTACCCGAGTTGCTAAGCTTTGCTTTTGCTAGTTGATAGATGCTTTTGCTCTTTGACTAACTACAAGATCCGTTTATCTTCATATAATCCCGTAGGGCGAGCGATGTAACCCACTCCTGCATTAAACCAGGGACCCGTTTTTTACGAAACACAGATACCAGACTGATTTTTTGTTTGTTTGTTTGTAGGGGTTGGGAATGCCATTGTAGCTACTGTGGTGCAAAGGAAATGAAATACATCCACAAAACTGCAACCTCTTTAAATGTTTGGTTTGAAAATACAACACAGGATGCAATTTTTACCCAGGGCAGCTGTGTTTGGCTTTGTGTTCAAGTGCGCGCCGCGATTCAGGCAGCTGCTACGTAGCTGCCGTAGTGAGTGCTTCGTAAGAAGAATGACTTTGGTATCCATAGCCCTTTTACTGTCAGAGGCCTTATTTTCTCATTTTACAAGGCATAATCTTCGCCTCGTTAAGAAAGATTTAAAAAGCATTATTCCAGGAAGTTAATTTACCAAATTTCTTCTTTTTTCCCCACCCTTCCTTTCCTCGAGGGACATTCCGCACCGCTCCGGTTACAAGCTACCTCTTCACATTCTGTTTGTAAACTCTTCAGACTTCCCCGCTTCCCTTCGCCAAGGCATGTTTCCTCCCCAAAACGGACTGTCTGGAATACGCTTTCGCAGAGAGCAGAGCTCTGGGTTTCTTTTCTTTTTCCTTAGGACGGATCTTCGCGCCATCCAAAGCTTCATTCCACTTTTATATTTCTCCATCTAAAAGTGCTGTCAGATTTCGGGGCTCACCTGCAATTTTTCGGTTTTCACTCACGGGATCTCATCGTTGCTGTTACCCTGTGCAGCTTCTCTTTATTTGCTCTAAAGTGATTTATTCCTGCATTGCACTGCTTGGGACTAACACCGACCTTAGCACAGCAGTGCATCGGGGGGTGAGGGCATCGCTTCTGACAGCGCCGTGGTTGTGTCCTGTTATTGTTGTAATAGAAGTGGGTTTTGGCGATAGCATACCCTTTATCGTACCCTTCTAAGAAGTGCAAGTGTGTAGTGTTATCACTTACGGGGAAAAAGATGCAGCGGTAAAGGTGTATTGTTACTGTCTTTGTGTTGAACTTCAGCATCTTAAGGCAGTTCCATGAAGTACGCCGCCTTTGACTTCACTGCAAACACTTCCCTCTAAAGTATAAAGCGATAGTAAAGGCTACAGTGATTGTAAGAGTGGGAAAATATCCAAACTACTGCTTTCAGTCTTTCTTAATTAAACTCAGATTTCTACCCCAAAATGGCTTTGTTTGCCAGCTTGGTAGATGCCATATTTTTAGTTTTCATGCATATGTTCCCTAACTCAAGCTGTCACCTAGCAATTACTTTTTGTCACGGGATAAGGTTTAAACGAGTATTTATTATGGTGGGTTTTGCCTGTTTATGAAAAGAGCTGAGCATGCCTTCATTTATCCTCCTTCTGTATGTACGATAAACTAGGTTTTCTGTGGCTTCACACAGAAGTTTGGGCAGTTATCGTGGCAGAACACCATAAGAGCCAAGAAAATAAAAATCATAACGTGTCACCTAACTCCCTGTTACCAGAATAGATCTGGGTACATATTTATGGACAAGTCTCTTGTAACCAGTGCTATTTAGGGTGGGAGAGCAGTAGTGTACACCAATGTCCCAGGTAGGTTTGTACCAAAGAAACTGCAGTGTTGACATATCTGTGCTGTCACTACTGTTCATGCTGGAGAAGAGAAGGCTCCGGGGAGATCTTATTGCGGCCTTCCAGTCCCTAAAGGGGGCCTACAGGAGAGCTGGGGAAGGACTTTTTACTGGGGCATGGAGTGATAGGACGAGGGGGAATGGCTTCAAGCTGCAAGAGGGCAGGTTTAGATTGAACATTAGGAAGAAGTTTTTCATTTTGAGGGTGGTGAGGCACTGGCACAGGTTGCCCAGAGAAGTTGTTGAGGGCCCGTCCCTGGAGGTGTTCAAGGCCAGGCTGGACGTGGCCTTGGGCAACCTGGTCTGGTGGGAGGTGTCCCTGCCTATGGCAGTGGGGTTGGAACTCGATGATCTTCAATGTCCTTTCCAACCTAAACCATTCTATGATTCTATGATAACATCCCCTTGCTTCTGGAGATGAAATCCATGTGCTGTAATCCAGTTTATGGGTGTGCTGCTGTGGCTGGAGAGGTTTCTGCCCCTGCTGCCCTGTTCTGCTCCCTTCCTTCTGCCATTCATGCAGCTACAGAGTGGGTCAGTGGCTGGAAACCAAACTTTTTGTTTAAGGCATTTTTAGTGGTGTTTGCGTGGCTTTCAGCAGTCATTCCCAGCAATCATCTTCCTCTCCTACTGCGGAATTTTTGATCCTCTGCCGAGCAACAGTGTTCCTGAATGGATTTTTAAAGCTCTAAAGGCATGATTTAACTTGACTTTTGAATCCCAGGCGGCGGTAGCCAGGGTCAGCTCAGCAATGCCGCTTGCCCAACTCGCCAGGAGGTGAGTGCTCTTGACTCTTAATGCAGGTGCATGAATGGCAAAGTCTCACTTAATGATAAAGTCCCTTTTGCTATTTTCTTTGGTAGTGCCATGATTTCCCCATTTGCATCACCGAGAAACGTTAAAGCTCATTGATAAGCTCAGGCTTGGGATGGTTGGGGTTTTTTTGCCATTGCTAGTGCATTTATGAAGCTGGTTACTGGGAGACTTTCCGTGCTGTAAGGTGTTCTGGCGTGTTTCAGCTAAGCTTTCCTCCGCCTTCTCCGTAGGATGAGCACTGAAGCTGTCGTGGAAGCAGAGTTGAGTCATACAGCAGGTTACTTAAACAGCCTCTATTATGTACTCTGCTGTGTAACAGGGAAAAAAATCATGTAATTATTCCCTCTAGATATTAAAACCCAGTTCAGCTCAGAGGTGACCTATTTGGAAAGCCAACAGCTCCCTTTCTAATATCATCAGTGGGCGCTTTTTCAATATCCTGTATAATTTAGGACTGAAAGCACCTGTCTTCTCAACCAGATGTACAAGGCACTGAGGCATGACCGGCTGAAACCCCGGGCGCTGGAATGCCCTCCTGCTGAGTTATTTCTTTAGCCATCATCTACAATCACTATTTATCTGCAATCAGACTTCGTACTGCATTTTCTATAGACCTGGTGAGACTGAAAAGCGTTAGGAGAACTTGCTCTTGAACCAGCGACGGCAGCGACGGCAGCGTGTGCGTGCAAACCGACACATCTCTGCCACTCAACATCTCTCGAACACCTATAAGAGCAGAAAAATGGCTCGATACAAAACAGTAAGGGCTCTATTTCAGTGTAAAAGTTGGGGGAAAAAAAATATGAAACGTGAGCTGATTAGCTGGGTCTCAAATAGTTGAAGTATCTAGCGATTGCCTGCACAATAGTTCGTCGTGATATTAGCCTGACAAGACCAACCTTGGTGACAGCCAAGGGGCCATACGTTTCTTGAAATAATTAAGCAAAAATATCTCACACATGGCTTCTCCCGGAGAATGTGGCCTTATCAGGTTTCAATTTTATTTTGGTTTTGTTCTGCATTATGGCTTGTTCTTCCCTGCGTGAGGTTGGTTGTGGGGGTTGTGGCAGGGGAAGCTGAAAGGGAGAAGGGGGAGAGAGCAGAGTACGCTTCATTTATTTTGGAAAAATACATATGACTTGCAGACGAGCAACTGCTCTGATACTTTTCATTACTACTTGTGATTGTAGCACTAAAGATTATATTAACAATAGGTCTGATGTTGTATGCTCAAGTGTTGAGATAGTTCAGTGATCAGTATTATAGAAAGTCCTTTGTTTTTAAGAGGGACCTTGTCTGATGTTGATGCAGCAGCTGAAAAGGATTGTTATCCACTGAAACGATGAGAATAGGGTTTTTTTGTTGCTAAATAAGGTGGTAACTTTTGGCCAATGGTAGTCAGCAGTGAGGGGAAAATAGCTTTGTGTCTTCTTTCTGGTCTAAAGCCACTGGGAATTTTGACGGAAGCCATGCAACTATGAGCCAGGGCAGAAAGGCTGCTCAGGTCACCATAAGAATGCCCAGGTATTCCTGATTTAGGTTTTTTGTTGTTTTGTTGTTGTTGTTTTGTTTGTTTGTTTGTTTGTTTTAAAAGGTGATATTATTAAAAGGGCTGTGTGTGCCGATTGAGGGCAGCCTTTCCCGTAGGACATATCTCCTCATACTAGCAACAAGGGTGGATTAACCAGATGGAAGAGGATGCTTTTTGAATCTTGGTTTGGAGCGTGAAGAAAAATAAACAATTTGTTGTTTACTTTGAGGCTTGTAAAAATGAACTTGCTGCTTACATCTCCGTTCAAACTCCCTTCTTGTTTGCATAACTTTGCAGAAGGTTGAGTTTGCAAAAAGCAGCGACTTTTGCAAGTGATCAAATGACTTCGGTCCCTCAGTGACTTCGGTCCCTCAGGTGGTATTTTCTGAGCAGTTCAAGTTGATAAAAAGGCAAGGTGCTGCCGAAAGGAAAGGTTTCACTTTCCCTCTTCCTCCCGGTCATGGATTTCCACCTGCTCTCTCACCAGCACTAAAACCCATGTACACTTGTTGGCATCAGAAGGCTGGTAAGCACTAGGCTTGGGGGTTTTTTGTTTTTTTTGGGTTGCGAGGTTGTTTTTTTGGACAAACTGTGTGAGATCTGGTGCTGGCTGAAGGGAATGAGGAAGGACATGAGGCCAGGATTGGCCTCAGTTGTCAGCAGGCAGCACTTAGATGAGCTTAAAATGAATGTGGGGCTCCAGTTGTAGTGCCAATGAAAGTCGACAGCTTGCAGAAGTGTTATTCAAAGAGTCAACCTACTGGACTGTGTCCTAGAAAGAAAGGAAAGTGAAACTCTTCTCTGGCTGTTCAGAAATTTATTCAAAGGGCTGCTCAAAAGCAGAACTACCAGTGTTGAGATCTGGTGATGCCACCTCTTGCATGGAAGCTCAGAGCTCCAGCCCGTGGGAAGGGTGCCTTCTTGGACGCAGCTGAATGTGCGGATGGCCACTGCAGTGCTCTAGGTAACCACTGGTAGATAACCCTGGCAATGCTTTCTGGTCTCTGTGACCTCTGTGGGAGCATCAAAATCTCACTGTGGTGTGAGGGTGTGTTCAAAGGCACAGAAGTTTACAGAAGAAGCTGTAGAAACACTTTAGCTCACTATTCCAGCATCAGGAAAGAAGTAATGAGGCTGAAAAAAAATAATCCTTATTTACTCTTCTTATGATAGTTGCAAGATGGTTCTTCTTTTGATACCTTGAAAGTTAGCACATGGAAAGAGTTGGTTGCATCATTTCATAGTAGCTGTCAAAACCTCTCAGTGGCTTCAAACTTAGTAGCTGGAGAAGGTCATGGGACACTCGCTGCTTGGCATCCAGTTCGTGGGTTTTATTGTTCTGGGGAAATAAGAGGAACTGTTGCCGGGAAATCTGGTAGAACAGATGTAATAATAGATCCAGAAGCACTCACTGGGTACAAATACTAAGCTTTGCTTTCTTCTTCAAAACAAAGTAAACACAAACATCTCTTCACTTTCTCTCTTGTAACTTACTCTTTCTTTTTTTTTTTTTTTTTTTTTTAANTTTTTTTTTTTTTTTTTTTAAGTTCTGAATTCTAAATCATTGTGTTTAGAGGTATGGAATGAATCCTTGGGCATAACCTGGAGATTTTGAGAGCTTATGGTTGTGATCTAGTGACTAGATCTAGAACATAGTAATGTACAACCTATGTGTGTGTAGGTTTTGTGCTGTTGAACCTGTCACCTCGTTGCTGTTTTGATAACCTTGCATCCTTCTTAAATGAACAGAAATCCAAGGAAGTTGGATTGCTTAGTTTGGGGTTGTTCGGTTAACAGTGTGCCTTGTCTCCAGAGGCTGGAGTTGGTATCTTTCAGCATTAGAATCAATTCTTCTGTTGTGGCCAGTTAATGTATGGTTTTGATGATTACTTTGAACACCTTTCAGCACAGCTTCGCTGGAGAAGATAGTATCTCTCTGGTCATCTGGAGAAGCCCCTGGTATACAGAGACCTGGTTAGTAGTTCATTGTTGCCCTTTTGCCACAGTCACACTTGCAGAATGCCCCTGTCATTGACCTGATTTTCTTGGGGCCGCACGGTGGTAACAAGAAGTTGGGCTGAAAGAGAAAACAGCACATTGCAGTTCCCACGCAGAACTGAGGAGACGATCTGAGTTTTCCCTTAAAATGAAACCAGTTTCAAATGGGCTTGTTTCTGTCCATTGGTTCTCCCAATGTGTTTGGACCCACAAACCCAGTTCAGCAACATAAGAAAGGGATGGAGGTCCCAAAGGTAAAACATCCTTAGCAGATTTCAGTCGAACTGGCAAGTGAGTGAATCATGGGGACCCAGCTGTAGCGTTTCCATCACAGACAAGGTTGGAGGAGCTCGAGTGGTCATAGATGGTCACCTCAACCATCAAATGCCAGTCAGCTCGGGACGCTGGAGGCGGTCGGTTCGCACACAGCACTGAGCAAGCTGTAGCGACCCAGCCATGCGGTCTGCGAACACCAGAGGCAACGGGAGTCGGAATATGAAGCGTGAGGAGGAAAAATTGGGGACACAAGTCACAAACCTGCAGTGAATCAGTTTCCATCATTCCTGCAGTGTGAGGAACATGGATTCTTGGATGCCAGTGAGGATGAAATTGGTCCCATCGAGGGCTGTATAAAACTGCTGAATATTCTACTCGATTTTCTCCCCTTTTTTGTATATATATTTTTTTTTTTGGAGGGGGTATGGGGAGTGGGATTAGGTTCAAGTACCGTTAAAGTCTTGAGTACCGGGGGACCCTGCAGAAAATGAAGTACTCAGAAGGACAGCCATTTTCAGTAAGTGGACTTGATCAAGCATAGATAATGGGGAGTTAGACCATCTTTGAAAATCATGATGCATGTCACATAAAAGGATTGCAGACTTACTGTTATAAGTTTATTTAAGTGGAGGGAGATTTGGCTTCTTATGGATTTGAATCCTTCTAGGGCCTATTGGCATGGAAAATTAAGAGGGATTTTGCTGGGGAGGTGCCTGGAGGCATTGCCTCTTTCTTGGTCATATTTATGCACACAAAAAGAACCAGAAACAGGATTGTTAGCCCCTCAGACTTCTTCAAGGCATTGAATAGAGGCTTGTGTTTCACTGAGAGAAAGCAGGATGTCATCTGCTAAAAAAGCAATGTTATATTCTTTATCATGGGTTGTGATGCCCCGAATCTAATTTAAGGCTTTGAAGTATTCTGAACCTACTTGCATTATCACCAAATCCCCTCCAGTTAACATGTTCGGGGAAAGGCGCATATCTTAAAAGAAATAGCCATGCAAGGAGCCTTCCCCATGATAGCTGAGACTTTCGTGCAGACATTGCAAAGCGTAATCTAAAACTTCCTTGGCTGCAATTAAGTAAATCTTGTGTCCTACAGCAGTGAGATAATATCTCCACAGAAATGCTTTTTAAAAGTTTCCTGTTTCCATTGTGTTCTCAATCCCCACGGGATAATATTCTCATTCACTAAGTCCCGGGCCCTTAGAAAAATAATAATTAAAACAGGTGTGAGTCAATGGGATTCCCCAACTTTTGTTTGGCTTTTGCTTAAGGAGCATTACAACACGCACGGTTTGTTTGAGCAGTCTGGGGAGATGCCAGTGTCTGCACGCAGTGGGGTGAGCCCAGAGACGCCAGAGTCTGGCGAGGGAGAAACGTGGATTCTCGGGATGCGCGTCAGACCCTTTTATTCCATACTTTGCCTACGTGGACAAAAGTTTTCCCTGTCTCTGTCCCATGCTGTTTGTGTGTTGGCTCCTCTCGCTGAGGAGGTGCTGTCTCGTCATGAGCGCGCCGGTGCCTCGCGCGCGCGGATTCGGTGCCCGCTCTGCCCCGATTCAGTGCACGCTCCAGCAGATGACTTCACGTGCCTCAGTTTCTCCAACTATAACAAATGCCGACTGAAAACAAGGGCGTAAAAATAACGCAGCAGTTCCCAAATCTTTTTAACCTGCTTTTCTGCGTGCCCCTGGGCTCGCTACCCAGCTTGGGACCCACTAGCTCACCCTCTGGGAGGCAATTTGAGCTTCTCCAATGAAAGCTGTTGGACAAGTGAAACCTTTATGCAGCTGTCTGGTTGCAGATGATGTCTGGTTCTCCAGATGAACCTAATCCGCAACTGGCTGGTTTGATTGTGTCTCCCTGGTCTGCCGGAGACACTGCTCTGAAGTACATTTTAGGAGGAGACCACTGTGTTTCTGAGGGCATTTTGGGTCTGCTGCTCCCTCCTTGGGAACAGGAGAAGGAGGAGAAAATGGTCCATAAAATTTCCATTACTCTGAAAAGCAGAAACATCTGTTGGAGACTGCAAGTGAGGTTGGAAGTGGTATTTACCAGCAAGAAGCTGGCATCTACTCCGTTCAGACCCTCTGCAAAATAACTCTTGCTTCCTCCCATGGAAAATAACGTGGAGGAATCTCTGAGTCAGGATCTGCCCCAGGCACTTAAAGGCAGCAAACTCCGCTCTTCTTAGCCAGGCTGTTGTGCGCGTACGCATGGACGTGGGGTATATGCCTGTGCTCTGGACGAGGTGCATCTCACGGAATCGCAGTTCAGCAATGAACTGTTTCTAATAACAAGTCTTACATAAAGTCAGCTGTTCTGCATCACGCATTTTGGGTTTAGAAACTCAGCTCTTTAAAGCAGAGTTTCAGAAAATAAGCTGTATTTTTATATATAAATATATTTTATTTTTTTTAAAAAGAGGGAATTGGAGGAAGCGGCAAAGTTCCCAAGATATCCAGAGACCTATGGTCCCTCCATTCCCAGGAAAAGCATGTGTTAGGGAAAGGGGAATGGCCTACTTTCTAAAACAGTGCCTTGGGTCTACGTGATGCTTGCTTATGCCAGCAATAGCCCATGACTACCTCTTTCGTGGTAATTTTGGTGCTAGAAGGGCAGGCACCTTCTCTGTGATTGCGGAGCTGCCCCAGGAGAAGCTGCTAGCAGGAGTTAGAGGTCTTCAGTGCAGCCAGTTCCCTTTTCCCCCTGTTATTCCAGAGGATGGAAGTGTCCTGCTGCCCTGGCTGCATGAGCTTCCCAGTTAAATCAGCCCTCAAATATGGAGAAATGAACCGCACTTGGATTAGTCAAATGTCCACATACGTTTTAAAGCAGTGATGAGTGCGTGTCTATCTGAGGTAGGTACCTGTTTCTCCTTGGTTTGGTCCTTCGCCAGACCCCAGGTAAGACCAGGTGTGCTCTGGGTGCCAACCAGAGCAGTCTTTGCTGGGAAAGGGGCGAGAAATCCAGAGGCTGGAATCTACCGTGGACAACCTCCTCCCAGTAGCATCCTCTCCTGCCAGGTGAGGGTCTTGTATCCCAAACTGATGGCAAATTTACCACATAAAGTACGGCAGGAAGGCAACTAACATCCTTGGCTTTCATCGCAGGATGCTTTGCCAGCTTCTTCTCCCAGTCTGTTTTATTGTGGAGCATCTCCTTAAAAAACAAGGGGATTTAAAAGGTGGTTTGAAAACCAAGAGGCAAGAAAGGCTCTTCTGTGTCATTGTGGTGCAGTGTTTCATAGTCACAAGGCACTTCATTTGTTCAAATGCCTACCTTGCTCCAAGAGAACTGATGAGTAAATGAGTCACGGTGCGTGCTGAGCAGAGGCTGCTCCTAGGCTGTGAGATCAGCTGCTTTTTGGAATTAATTTAATTGTGGGCTCTATGCTTATAGAATCATAGAGTGGTTTAGGTTGGAAGGAACTTTAAAGATCATCTCGTTCCACCCCCCCTGCCCTGGGCAGGGACACCTCCCACCAGCCGAGGTTGCTCCAATCCCCATCCAACCTGGCCTTGAACGCCTCCAGGGATGGGGCAACCACAGCTTCTCTGGGCAGCCTGTTCCAGTGCCTCACCACCCTCAGAGTGAAAAATGTCTTCCTGATATCTAATCTAAATCTCCCCTCTTCCGGTTTAAAGCTGGCTGAGCTGGCTACCTGTAATATCGGTTGATTTAACAGGTTATTTCCTTGGCTTTGTGTAAATCGTTTTGAGACCTGATCCTGTGGGCGCTGCTGCTTCCCGCGCCATGCAGCGTTGTCTGAAGAGTTATCTTGAGTTGCCCACCCCAGCACGGGAGGGCATGGGTGAAGGTGCCAGAGAATAAGCCCACATCTGCGACAAGCTCCTGGTCCCCCTGCCTGGGGCTGGTGCCATGCGTTGAATCTGGTTTTCTCCCTTCCACCTGTGCTGCACAGCTGGAGGGCGGTTCAAGGGTGCAGTCGTTTAGGGGGTTATGCGCATCCCTCTCAAGCATCCAGACCGAGCGCTGTCGGATACAGCATCCCAGGCTAAACCATTAGTTTGACTGTACATGGCATTTCTTTCTGTCCTTTTGCCAGGTTTTCTTCTGAGAATAATATATGTACGTTGCAATGTTAGCTAACGATGCCAAGGACTGCTGGGGGAACTCTTGCAAATGACCCGGGGTTTTTTTGTGAGATAATCTGTGGGTTATTAAAAAGACATATATTTAAAAATCCTAAAGTCAACAGATTTGCATGAAAAATTGTCTGCCTTGTCTGGCTTACTTGACACTTTGGCTGTCTCAGAACAGATGGGACAGTATCCAGCTGTGGGAAAGGAAATACATTTAATGTTCATATTGTGGTCATTGAAATGTGAGGGGCACCAACAGGCTCGTAAGGAACCATTGAGAAAATCCCCAAAGCCTATCAAAGCCGAGGTTGCATAATTTTGACATAACAGTGCTGCTCAGAGTAGCTGCGCTAAATCTAATAGCTGTCCGGGCTGTTCTGTCCTGTCATGAAAGATTAGGTTTGATTAAGACCAGTATGTCTCAAGAAATCATTTGTCCCTGCAGATCCACGCAGGATGTTCTTGTGGGCTTAAAGAACCTCTGAGGAAGCAGAAAGCTAGCGGTTTCTGGAGGGGGGAAAAAAACCCCGAGAGACACAGACTGGATTGAAAAGAAAAAAGACCCTCAACTGTCCCTAATTTTCATTCATGTTCCTGGTAAGAGAGATTTTCTCCTCCTGTAGGATC
The DNA here is from genome assembly GCA_008711295.1 of Anarhynchus alexandrinus. Lineage (NCBI taxonomy): Eukaryota > Metazoa > Chordata > Aves > Charadriiformes > Charadriidae > Anarhynchus > Anarhynchus alexandrinus. The sequence goes on along the minus strand of VUYV01000035.1, from coordinate 1,287,469 downwards.
AATCACTCGTTGCCCCATTGGGTAGGAGTCGCTTTGGGTGGCTTTAGCCATGCAGTGCTTTCTTGAAAGGATAGAACCGACCCCAAAATAATTCCTTCTGCACAAGGAGATTAGAGGTGAATTAAGAACTGGCAACAGCTTCATCCGTACCACTCCTCTTCGCTGCCTTCTCGCAGGGAGTTTTGGCAATGACGGGAACAGCCAGGACCGTGAGAGCCCCTTATTGCTGGGTGCTGGAGCGCTTGCGAAGCTCTGCCAGCTCGATGCCAAGGGCTGAACTGGGGCAGCGTGGAGGGCAGCTCCCTCACTGCAGCTTTCTTCGGCCAAGTAGGGTTCCCTGCAGCATTTCATAGCTTCCCCCTTCTTACCATTATTATTTTTTTCTTCTTTTTGCTCAGAGGTGAGCCTGGGTTTACCCCTTCCTGACTCTTGATAAAATTGATCTGTGTACCATCTCAGCTGCACGTAGTGGGCAGAACAAAAGCCCTGACCCGAAAATCTTGAGCGTTCAGACCCACCTCCAAACTCCACAGCTTGAGCCCATCTCCACTTTTAATTATACCAGACCATTCCCATGTGGCTTTGTCTGTAAAAGACGCGTCCCCTCATATCTGTATCTGCTTTAAAATTATATCAATTGCTGTTTTTCTAAATCCCTCTATCAAAGAAATCCTCTCCCCTCCCTACTAAATCTTTTGCACTTGGAACTTCAGGGAACAGAGCAGATGCAGTTTGATGCCCTCATCCAAACTAATGATTTGTTTCTGGCCGAGAACATGTTACCATCAAGGGGTTTTAATATTCTGCAGAATTTAGTGGAGGCCAATAGAGTAGGAGGGGGTTAGATGCTCTGCCTTTGCCAAGATGTTTATGCAGGAGGAATGTTATTTATGTAAATCTGGAAGCACTCTTGAAGCGATAGCCTCGCTCTTGCATCTCAGACTTTTTTCATTAAGTCGTTGATCTTCCTTCAAAAAAACTTTTTTTTTTTTTTTTAAATAAAAAATCCCTCTGAAAACCTAAAACTCGAGCATGAAAAGTGCTTGGGGAAAAGTATTTACTGCACAACTGCTCCAAACTACCCACATTATACAGACCACGGCAATTTCTTGAAGAATGCTGGGGTAACAACCGCCTGGTTCAGGGTTTCACGCATCCTCTCCCCCTCTTCTCCAGCCGCCTCCTTGCTCCTTGTAAATGAAGTCATGGCATGCTCCAGCATCGGACCGTCCTCTGTAGGCTAAGCCTGTTTCACCTAAGAAGGCCACGCACAGACAGTAAATTAAAAAATAAAGCTTGGAGAAAATCCTAATTGCCAAAATATGTGGACTAGGGACAAGTACCACTCTTCATCTTCAAGTTGTTTCTTTCTCACGGGTACGAAGCCCTGTGGACCATGTTCCTTGCGGGAAGCAACCAAATTCTGGCAAAACTCAGTTTGTGCTCCTGAGTTTTTTGGAAAGACTTGCTCTCCTTGTAAAGTTTTTAGCATGTTTTATAAATTTCCTCCCTGTAAATAGCATGATAAATAAGTGCCGCTCGCAGCTTTGTCTGTTAAAACCCAACACGTAATGAGAACGTGTGGCAGGATGGGCTGGAGGGCACAAGGTGGACATCTATGAATGTGTTTTGTTCTAGGGGAAATCAGGCAAAAGCCCGAGCGTCAGAGCCGGGCAGCGTTAGCCGTGGTACGGCCCGCTGGGTGCTCCTTGTGTGCATCGGTGTGACATGTAGCTTTTGGGGTGAGGAGATAAGGATGCAAACTCAGTGAGTGAGGCGGTGGCAGGTAGAGAAGGCCTGGATGAATGTGTTGCTCAGAGATCAGGGTGCGTATAAAGCTTCAGAAATTCAGCCTTGCTCGCCTTCCCTGGAGGGACACAGGTAACAAACTGGCAGCAGCACTTCTCCAGAGCCCCGTTATGTGTCCTGAAGAGCTTTAAAAATATCTCCAAAAAGGCTAATGGCAATTCTGGATCCCTGTGTGGATGGACTGTGAAAGTTCACCAATGCTGGTGATGCTGTGACCTTCAGGTGCCCAGTGAAGCTCCCGCTGCACAGAAGAGGCTCCCTGTGCAGAATTCTGCGTGCCACGGAAATCAAGAGCTGTAGTGAAGTGGACGCTGTGTTTCAGGTATTTGAATGTGATGATTTCCACGCAGGAACATGCATCCAAAATTGTTAACTTGTGTTCTGCAGCCCATAGCGTTGCTGGAGCGGCTGGCGGGCCCCCGATGCCACGTGGTAATATAGTACGTGCAATGAAGCAGCAAGTTTGATAAGCAACACGTTCTTGCAAACCAATAACGCGAACCGCTTGTGACTGGAAGTGTGCAAAGGCTGAAATACCCTGGGAAATAACACTGATCAATAACGCTGCCAATTGCTAGGGTTAATGGGGAGTTTAGCCCGTACAGCTCTGATTCCCGATTTAATGCAAAACTCTTTGCTTGGCATGTCATTCCTGTGGCTTATTGCAGATAATCGACCTCGCTTATCTTTTGGGGATTTGCATTATCTGCACTCACAGCAGAATTTGACCATATCTGATCCTCTCAGAACCCCGGCCAATCCAATGGCAAAACCTAAACATCTGCCTGGAAACTGTTTTTGAAGGGCATATATGGTCATGATGATGATTCAAAGACGGAAGAAATGCACCTCCAGACAGCGCGGTTGGCATCCCAGGCCGTTATCTTCTGCCTGTTGCTCATGGATTCTTCTGCGTATAGTACATCTATGTACCTCCCGGTAGTAGCAAAGGCACTGAAGCAAATGGTGACAACAAGCCAAATATTCATGCTTTTATATCAGAGCAACCCAAGGACTTTCTGAATGCTGGGGGAAACAGAAGGAAAGTGTTTTACAGTCAGCACCTGACTACAGTGTGGCCATCATCATCTGAGTTTGTCCACAGATGAAAAAGCACAGGGAAACGTCCTGAATCCCGCATTAATTAACCCTCTGTGTTTTTGCACCCCAAACCATCCGAGATGGCCACTTTCAGCAATGAAGCAAAGAAGTGCTATGGGCCGGACCCACGGAAGTTGGCAGATTACACCATATGTGCATCTGCCTTGAAGCTCCAGCCGTAGAGCTAAAATTAGCTCATTAGAATGTTAAAAGCAAAGCAACCAAGATGCTTTTCTGTTGTTGTTGTTGTTGCACATTTTCTTTTGTCATGTATTTTGTTGGATTTTTTTTTTTCTTCTAATAGTAGGTATGAGACCAATTATCTGCATTTTCTCCAAGCAGTTGTTACTGAGGTTTATTAACATCTGGAGTTTGACCTAGACCATCAGTGTGTGGCACTGGTAGCAAACAGGATTATGATGTGGCAAGGGGACATTCTTATGTGCATAAAGAATTCTTGGACTCCTTCCTGCTAGGGATGCTTGGATCCCTCAGAGATGGGCGTGGGGTTTATGAGGAGGGGGAGGAGGGGTTACTTGCTGGCTTTTGAGCCTTGATGGGTAACACCCTACCCGTGGGGCAAATAGCAGGCAAATCAGAACCAGGAAGTGATGTGGCACATGCACATGAAAAATGATGGGTGGGGAATGTTAACCAAACTCGAAAGGAACTTGGGATCGGTGCCAGGTCATGTTCTGGTTCAAGCCCTTTGCTTGGCTCCTAGTTTGTCTTAACTCAGTGGCCCACTCGATAAAACCCGTACCTCCGAGAAGACCGATGCAGTGAGGGGCAGGAAGGAAGCGTCTTGTTGTTTTTGTTTTTAAGCATAGTTTGGACCGGGACGTGATGGGGATTGTCCCTTGGACAATTGCTTACTCATGGCTCTTGCATTGCTCAGCACCCTTCCTACTCTCTATCACACAATTCATCTTGAAAGCAGCTCATGCTGTCAGCATGTACCGCTGATGTGATAGGAAAGGTTTCTAATGTATACTTGGTTTCTTCAGTGCAGTCTAAGAGCAAGAAATGACTCCAGGAGCCAGTGCTCAGCCAGCAGCTCTAACGCTTCGCAAGTTTTAAGGGAAATCTGGAAGTGGCTAGGCTTGGAAAATCCCTGAGGTCACTAAACTTCACTAAGGACAGCAGGTTCCTCTTCGAACTTGATGTGCAATTTTCACTCCAGTATGGTTCTCTTGTCTTCATAGCAGGGTATCCTTTAGATACCCAATAGTGTCAGTCTTCTGTCCTAGTCTAGCCGTGATCTGATGAAGATCCAAGTTTAGGGGGATGGTAGATCTCGGATGTATTTGTATGCCTCTGGTTGTGAGCCCTGAAATCAGTCAGTGCTGGATCAGAGCTTTTCCAGCTTCTTCATGTGAGAAGTCCAGTTAGCCCTGACATCACCCTGGAATGACCAGACCATAGCAGTGGTCAAGCCCTGTGTCCTCTCCTGAGGTGCTGGGCTTCAGGAGGCAGGAGGGCCTGTAAGAGGTGTAGGGTGAGGATTCCTGCGTTTCACGTGAGATCTTGTTCCACCACAATAGCTTTATTGACCTACCACATCATGTGAGAGGTGCAAAGCGACCATAGCATGAGACAGGATTTGTCTTTTGAAGGTAATTATTCAATAGAACGAAAGACAGTGGATTAAAGAATGTCCTTGAAGAAATGTTGAGTATCTGAGCCCAGGGAACTGTTAGATACATATGATTTGATGAAATAATTAAGAAAATATGCCTGGTTTCCTTCAGTGAAACATGCAAGCCATCTCTAAATGCTCATTTGTTATGTAGAGATTTTACTGCTTGGATCCTAATTTTTCACAGCTGTAAACAGAAGACAAAGGGTGTTGGAAAAAAAACAGTCCTAAGTAGGAAGGAAGAGGTGTGTGATCAGAAAACCTTTGGCAAGTTAAGAGGATTAAGAAAGGCCCCAATGTTCTGATTTTAAGTTCTCTGAGTTGGACTAACATCATGGATTAGATTTGGGTGGTTAAGAGGAAGAAAATACCTCATTAAAAAGAAGCAATTGGGTTTAAAGTTGTTGTAAGACAATGGCTGAAACAGCTCAACTGGAATGGTCTCGCTTGCTTAATTCTGGGGGTTGTGTGTGTGTGTGTGTGTGTGTTAATGCCCTCCCCCACGTCTTCACTCCTAATCTAAAAGCCTCCAGGATTTGCTTTAAAATATATTATTTTCTTTCCTTCTCCCCTCTTGGTGTTGCTGTATTTGGACTGTGTCGCACACAAGAGTGAAGTTGGGCCAATGTCGGGAGGTAGGAAACCTCTGCCCCGGGGGCTGTGAACACTGAAACGTGGGACTGAAAAAATAAGAGACCGGTCTTATTTTTATCCAATTATTTCAAGTCCACCTCTTCCTTTGCAAAAGTAATGTTGGATTTTTGCACCCTTATTCTTTGCAAGGCAGTAAACTAGTGGTAATTAAGCAGATGGCTGTTGCAGTGACATTAAACTCTGCAGTTGAGAAGGGGACTCGATTAGGGCTAAACTCCGCTGTCCCTTTCTCAGCTGCAGCTTTCTGAAAACACACACCAGCAAAATCATGGGAAGGGGGTCCATATTTTGGAGAAAGATTGGGATAAATACCGATCTGAAAGAGCAGGAGCAAGCAAGGTCAGCATGGCAAGAAGGCAGCCAGGAGGTTGTAGGGTGCTAAACAGCAAAGCAAAAAAAAAATAAGCTGTGTCTGTGGCCCACTTTCCTGAGAAATCACCTGAGAACCGTTTAGTGCTGGTTGAAGGTTCATGTGGCAAGGTTACCCATGATTTAAAGCTCTCAGGTGGCTCGTTGAGAAGTGTTTACTCATTCTTGGAAGCCAATGGAGAAGAGTTGAGAGTGCTGTGGCTTGGGCAGGTGCAAGTCCTCCCACATGGAGCTCCATCCGAGGAGATCAGTCCAAGAGGATGTCAGAAGGTTCCCTAACCCTCCTTGGTTAAGCAGGTTTGGGTTTGAAAGGGACTTGCGCTCTTCCTGATGACAGTGTGCGCTGCCAGCAATGCCAGCAGCCAACCTTTGTTGACGTGCGCGGGACTCTGTTCCCTTGGACCACCTCGCCATTACCTCGGCTGCCTTCTCCCGCGCCTGCCCTCCAACCAGGCAGATTTTTTTCATTTTCATACTGAAAGCAGAGCAGTTCCTCTGAGAGCGGCTCTCTCAGCCATAAGATCTTGCCAATGGAAAAAGTGACACTAAAAATAAACTTGTTTCGGAAAGAAGCAAAGGCAGCTTCCAAAAATCCCGAACTAAAAAGAAAAAGGAAAAAAAAAAAAAACCAACAAAAACCACCACCCCAGTCTAGACAGCTGCACTAGGTGGAGGCAATAACAACCAAAAGGAATAAATTAAACTGTGGTTAAGGGGAGAATTTGTCTCCCCTGATTGCAAGACAAAAGAAACCCAATTCCTTGTTTGTAGAAAGAGATGTTTGGGAATTTCTCGGGCCAGCTGAGGGCCTATTAGAGTGATGTGAACTGGAAATGGAGTTAGAGGGCTTTGGCTGGTTGCATGACCCAACTCCGGACCACACACAATATGCAAGGCTTTGACAAGGCGGCGAGTGGTGGTAGGTGGCAAAGCTGTCTGTTACTCCACTGAAGAACAAAATGGACTTCTGCTGCGTGGCCTCGGCACCATCCGCGGTGGCGACGGAAGGAGGAGCGAGTCTCTCTCCTTCCAGATCTCTACCTCCGCTTCTCAAAACTGCCCGGCAGCTAGAACTGTATCAGTAATTAATGAGTGCAAGTTGTGGCCATGGTTTTAAAATTCACAAAGTAAAGTTGTGACTGTGGTTTTAAAATCCGTGAGGTGGTGGACTTCCCCTTTTTGTCCTTCCAGTTGTGAGCAAACCGAAGGCTGGGTCCTGCCAGTGCTCTGGGTGGGTTCTGCTGGTTTTAGTTTCGTGTTATTCCTGAGTGTTGTGGCTGCACAATTTGCAAAAGGGATTTGGGCTTTTTCTGTGTCCTAAGGCTTATATGTATGTATGTGTGCCACACAAACTTTGACTTGGTTGCCAGTTATTTGATTCCGTGTGGGCAGGATTTCATCCTGTGTCAGTGCTCACAGAGACTTCAATGGAAAAACTTTACCATATTTGTTTGTTTTCTAACTTCTAAAGGAACAGCTGAAAACTCATCTAAAGAAATAGCCACGGTCATATTCTGCCGTCTTTGTCCTCTTAATGAAATCTGTCATTCCTCTGGGTATGATCTGTCTTGTAAAAATGAAATATCTCTTCAAGAGTGGACATTTAGAACAGAGAGAGGAAATCTAAACATTTGTGTTTCGGGAACCGTACCTGGAGCCTTCCCAGGCGATGGTTCCCATCCCACAGCGCACGTAGCAGAGGGAGGACCTGCGAGGTATCGCACTTCGTGTCTTCTGTCCTGGAAATCAGCAGCTAACAGGTAAAAACGAGGCCAGCTCGTCCACTTGTAGTCGTTAAGGGTCACTCGGCATTTGATAAAAGCCCCAGTATTTGCCCTGGTGTCCAGACTGAATTCCAGTTTGCTTATTAAGATTTTTCCTATGTGGAACTCGCCCCGTAATTTCAGCTGAAACCCAGATTTTACTTTGCTTTTCCTGCAGCCGTGCACTGCGGAGGGGCTGCGTTTCAGTGGTAAACAAAACGTGGGGGTCTTTGGTATGACCGCGTAGTAAAATAGCTCAAGTACAGTGACATCCGGCTGGAAAAAAGGGGTTTGCAGTTGGCTTAGGTATTCACTGCTTGCGATTTTCCTTCTTTAAGTGAATTACTGTTTAAAAATTGTATTGTTACTGGTTTTTGAGGTAGTAGCTAGCTGTTTATAACCAGGCGCATATAGCCGATGAAATCCCAGTTCCTTGGCCCAGCAGATATTTGGGTTAATATCAAACCTGGCTGAGAATACGCGCAGCGTCGTGGTATTGTCAAAGCCACAGTGAGGGCGCTGCTTGCACGACGGGGGATTGCAGAGGTTAAACTCGAGGAGTCTGATGCTTGGAGAGGTTCAGTGAGGTATCCCTGTCTGTGGGCTTGCTCCCGGCTCCCGGTCTGCGGCGGGCTGGGCTTGTTTGCTTGGGAAGTGGTAACACCGCATAGATGGTTTGGGTTGGTTTTGGCTCGTCTTCTTCCTGTGTCGGGCAGGTTTTAATAGCTGCATTGGGGGTTCCAGCCTGCTTTCCTAAGGAAACGAGCCTGACGTGCGCACACCATCTACGTCGGTCTGTTTCTTTTTTCCCCTGTGATACTTTCTGCGTCTTACGGTCTGCAAAATACCTGCCGGTTTTGGGAACGCAGTGGGGTAGGGAGAGGGGAGAGGTGCCTGTTAGCATCCCACCGAGGGGCCAGTCGAGCTGTCGCTGCACCCTGTTTTGAAACGCAGGGTGCTCCAGCAAAAGCACTTTTACTTAGAATTTGCTCCTGCGTTGGCATAAAGTGCCATAAAGTGACCCGAGATGCACAGCCACAGAAAATCCCTGCCTTGACAAGTGCCCCTGCTGATAGAAAACTCCATTTAAAGTATTTATGTTTGCCTGGGAGAAGCCACCCCGCTAAGCAGCGGGTGAGCTCACCTGGAAAGGACAAGCTGAGTGAAGCTATTTATTGTAAAGGGGAACCCACGAAGGTGTCGGCCATAATAAATCCACCCTGCACAAACACAAAAATAAACAGGACGATGGGAGCCGTGAGGTTTTTTTCCCAGCTGCTTTGCAAACATCAAACACCCCCATGAGGTACGGGAGCCTGACTCAGCCGCAGCCGGGCTTACTGCAGGGACCGCAGGGACCAGGGCAGCCCAGACAAGGATGCGGGCAGAGAGCCATCGGGATGTCTCTGTACGAAGAGTTGATAAAAGGCATCGCGCTGTTTCTCTCCCACCTGATCTGCTTCCTCCTCCCCAGCTCCTTTTGATGTTTGCTTTCGCGGCGCTTTCTTACGACGTGAAATTCATCCTGGTTTTAATGGTTTGGGGTTGATGTGGTTTTTCAGATGAACAGAACAAGGATGTCGAGCTCTGAAAGATGCCTCTGCTCTTTATCAGCCATTGCTTTCAAGTACTAAATGCTTTTTCTTTCCCTTTTTGTTCTGCAAAGGTGGATTCTTCCCCTGCGCTGTTTACTAATTAAAAGTTAGTTGGTAAAGAATAAGCATATTGTCCCCGCCGCGGTTTGATCTATTGTTATTAGGGCTCTGTGTTGTTACAGATGAGATCAAAGAATTTAATTTATGATGGGTGGATAGGTCAAGTTCAGTCGTCTGAAGCGAGCGCTGGGTAGAAAGCACGGTTAGACAATAATGTCTTAAGCAGTAGCCCGGGCAACAAGCTTTTCCTTATAAATAATACAGCCCCACTTTCTCCATTTTTGACTCAAAGTCGAGCAGTCCCTTGGATCTAAATATTTGAAGGACAGCTGGATGCAGTCTATTAAACCCCCTCTGCCTTCGCTTGGTACAATATCCACGGGAGATAATACAACACCAGAGGAATCCGAGGCTTAAGATAAAGGAAAAATCCCGGGACCGTGACTGCGTGTTTCAGCCAACCCGATTCACAGGTTTGCGTCGTGTCTGCGTGCGTGCCGCAACTTCCTACGATATTTTTAACGTGATTTTAAGATATCCCTCGAGCTCACAGCAAGAATCTCCAATTAAGACCTAAAGTTGATGCTGCAAATTCTTAGTCACACCCTAATAACAAAAGGGGAACGGGGTGGGGGAACAAATTTATTGGGTCTGCTTATAGTCTCTAGCTGCAATATTTTCCTTGAACTCTGCTCAAAGAGGAATGGGCTGGATTATTTCCATTTCATCTTTATTTATTACACATCAGCGTGCAGCACTGTTATGAAACCAAGAAAGACACCCACCTCTCCCCTATGCCTGTGGAAACCATGAGGACTGGCTTGACATGCAAGATGAGTAACCTGGGAGCAGTTTCTGGGCTCTATTATTAGTACGTGTCGATGAATGCATGGTTAATATAGCTGTGGACGTGGTTTGTGCTTTCCTTGCATTCTGCCCAGCTGGAGCCTGGAAGCTGTTTTGGGTGGGAACCACATCTCCTTGGGTCTGTTTGGAGAGCGCTGAGCACACCATGGGCCGGTGGAAGAGGCAGGGTAGCTCAGGGCTGTGCTTGGCTTGTAATCAGGCAAAAGGAGCTTTATTTTCGGCTCCGTCACCGGGATCTGCCTCTCCGTGTACATTTTTCTGTCCCAGTTTCTTTGGGCCGGGCAAACCGGACAGCTGAGCTGTAACCTTTGCATAAGAGCCAATGCAAAAATGTCCCTTCTTTAAAAGAAAAATCCCTGACTTGCCTCACGGGGGAGGTAACGGTGTCAGGGCTGTGTGGATGGGTTTCGGTGGGCGAGCAGCCTCCGTGCCCTGACGTGGCAGCTCGGCTTGCTCGCCCCGAGTGTCTGTGTTTTCCCTGCTCGTGAAGCTTTGGGTTTGATCGAAATCCCCATCTAGAGACCCCAAGGTGCCCTCCCTCCCTTTTCCAGTTCCCTCTCTGTCTTGGCTGGCTATTTCTTGTCCACTTTGGTGACAGTTTCAGCTCATCATGCTGAAACTCCACCTCCACCTCCACCTTCTCTCTGTCTTCTACAGCTTCCAAGCTGCAGCCTCCGTTCCTCAGTTGTGCGTGGCATTGTGGCCACAATCAGGGAATTGATCAAAAAAGAACAAAACCGTGGAAGTTACTCATGAATTGGGATGGTTTTGCCGGGTTATTCTGAAGCGAGAGCGGTTCCTCGGGCTGGTTCAGAGCGTGGCCAGGGACGGAGTGGGGCTGGGGGGGCGGAGGGATGCTGTGCAGCAGGAGGGGAGGGGATGCTCGGGGAGGGGACGCCTTGCACCCACGTCTCAGCTGGGCTCCCACCCATGACGTGGCCCCCGGAGACCGGCTGCAAACCACGTGCGGCACAGAAACAGTTTCCTCCAATGGCTGTGTCGGAGGAGTCCCAGGATTGGCAGCGGTATTTATGTGGTGACACAATCACAGTATTTTCAGTTCCTGAGAACATCCTCAGTTCCTGATTCACCCTTTTTAGGAACTCTTTTTTTAAAAAAAACATTGAAAGGTCAAACTCTGTAAGGTGTAGCTGCAGCTGGTACAACCCCACGCTGCAGCTTCAGCTCAGAGAAGGTCTAGTCGGGGCTGTTCTGTCGCTTTCCATTTTGTTACTCATCCACCCCTGTGGGCGGATAATCCACAGCCGTAACGGGGCAATACTGGAACAGACGATGCTCTCGGGGCATATTTTTAACCCGATGAGAAGCTGTGAAGATGCGATACCTCGGCACGTCCTTGTAAATCTTGCAGCCCAAGAGTTAGAGCCGGGACACTCGTACCGTCCGGATAAGCCTCGGGGATGCTCACACACGTTGTGTTGCTCATCCAAACCCAAGCCCCAAAACTTTTAAAATGTTCCCATTACGGCTCTGTCTGCCAGTCAGCTTGGAAGCTTTAAAAGGGGAACTGGTGGGTGGTACAGTGTCTGTCTTAGTGTCTTCATCGCATTTACTGCCTCTTCAGTTTCTGGAATAATAGCTTAAGCTTTTATTTCTCATGACTTTACAATGTATCATCTTGGAAATCAATCTTCCCCTTTAGTTTACTTAATAACGCTGTCTAAAGTCATCAGCTAGAAAGCATTCGGTGGCGATTACAAGAAATCTTTTCAAACCCCACTCCCCTCAATGGTGAGCGAGTGGGACAAAGAAAATCTTTTACCATTTATTTTCGCTGTCTTAGTAAAAGAAAAGCAGCCCCCTGAGAGGCATTAGTAACTGTTGAGAACCAATATTTAGATGTAGTAATTTATCTTCGTGTTTATAGAAACCACAATTAAATATTTTAAAATCTCCAGAAAATTATAATTAGCGACCCATAGCCAAATTTTTGGGGAGGGAGGGAAAAAAAAAAATTAAAAGGGCTTTTAATGTCTAGGGATTTGTGTTGTTTGTTTCTGCTGACTAATATATACAGTAAACTGCCCGAGTCCCGAGGTGACTCACGGGCTGTGCAGATGGTGAGCTTTCCTCCGGGCTCACTGAGTTAATTGAGTAGGAAGAGATGCTGCGTAACCGCCTCCTCCCGTCCCATGTCCTCGTCCCCTGCTGCAAACGCAGAGGGTGTGTGAAAACCCCTCCTGGAGACCCAGCTGCAGCAATATTGGGTTTTCCAGGCAATTACGGTTTTGGGAAGCTTGTGCTCTGACCCAATGTGAACAAAACGAGATTAGTTGGGGTCTTCTGGAGGCTGTCAAGGCGAAAGCCATGTGGAGGATGGAAGCACGTGGGAGGAGAGCAGCTCTTCGAGGACAAAGTAGCTTCCTCCAGGGTTGAGTCTCCCAGGGCTGGTTCCTACCCTGGAGGGGTCTTGGTGTGAGCAGCGCTCTGCCTTCCTTGCACTGTTGTAGCTGAGCATTTGCCACCTTCATGAAGATTTTGAAGAAAAGAAGTAAAAAAGCCTCACCACCACCACCCCTCAAAAAAAACCCCAACCCACACACACAAAAACAACCCCAACCCACAACCAAAAAACCCTTACCCTGAGTGACCCGCTTCGTTGCCTGTCCCTGCTGCTTTCCCAGTTGTGCATGGACCTGCGGAATGGAAATACTGCACGCAATTCCTTGGAGCCCCCTCTTAAATTCATCTGGGGTGCTTGAATGAGGTGCTGCGGCGCTGGGGTCGCTTCAGCTGGCCTCTTCGGGCACTGGGTTTCTTTACTCCAACTCGCCTCTCATTTAGCTCTGCATTACCCCAGCAAGCTGGAACGTCCTCGTGCTTCGTAGTCACTCCAGATGACCATCGGTTTTGAACATAAATATCCACTCCCTGGTCTTACGCTGAGGAGTAGTTCCTTGTCCGCACGGCACAGGGAAGGGAAGCTCCCCCAAAGTGATGCTGACCACACGCTGTGGCTGATCAGGTCTAACGGAAGAGGAAGGTGACATCACATCTACTTGGGTTGAAGTCATCTGCTGATGGTGCCCATTTGGAAACTGAGCTCCTCCATGAACCCGGCCCTGACTGTGAGTATGGAGCCTTTCTGAAATTCCTGACTCTGTTATAGTATCTTCACCGTGCAAAGCCTCTTCTTGGCGTGGGGACGGATGCAGGCTTGTAACAGTATGCACTTAGTTATAGATGTAATTTTATTTGCCTTTGTTAGAATCTTTAATATAAAACGCAGTAAAAAGACCTCTCTAATAAAAATGGCTCAGAGAAATAACAATAAACAGGTTTTATGATACGGAAGATGCATTATAAAAAATCCTCCTAAGAAAAATGATCTTAAGAGTCTCAAAAAAAGATACGGAATATGGGAGATTTTTTTTCCCTGCCCGCTGCAAGGGAAGATGGGTGGTCTGTGTGCCATGTGGGCTTCCTCGCTCCGGCTCTTGTGGGCAGGAGAAGGGGAGCTGTGCTCTGTCTCGGTAATGAACTCTGACTGTCCAGGAAAGCATTTATTTTTGCAAAATTAAAAAGGCAGGGCGGGGGGGGGGAGTCAATGGATCTGTTTACAGCTATATAAAAAGGCAGAAAAGTTAATGCTAACATATGTTGCTTCATGTTCCCAGAGCAAAAGCATTTGCAGGATAGTAGTCCGGAGCGCAGGTGGTAAGCGATCAATACCTTTATTTATTTATTTCAAAGGCATGGCAGGACAGGGAGTAGGTGAACGTATAGAACCACCGTAGACACTTTATATTCATGTGTGGATACTGTAGGCATTGTTGAAGGGTTGAACCATGGGGTTCAACCACAGGGTTGAAGGGTCCATACCCAGGTACCAGGATCTCTAAAGCTCAATTGTCCTCTTCACAAGTCACCAGCTGAAAGACACATTCTCCTCTGCATGTGCTTCTGTCTGCCGCAGGCAGTTCCGAGCCAGGCTGGGTCCAGGTCCCTGGTGCAGAAGTCCTCCTGTGCACCCCAGGAGCCCGGGGATGGGTTTCTACATCTGCCCTCTCCTTACTGCGAGGTCTTGTTCAGCAAAGGGTGTCCACACCAAGTGTGGTGGCTTGGCGCTAAAGGGATGAGAGGACAACATGTGCCACGGGGGCAATTAGTGAAAGGCTGTGCAGGGTCTCCTCTCTGAATCACGGTCGTGGTGATGTCTCCACGGTCATGGAGAGTGAGCGATGTGACGGGCAGAGCAGCAGCATGAGTACCCTAGTGACTAGTGGATCAGGAGATCCTGGCTAAACGGCATGAATCATATTCCAGTGGCACAGCTCCCAGTCTATAAAATGCTTAAAAATACTTTCTTCTCCTTATTGAAGCAGACTTTTGGGATAAGGGACTGACTCCTGGCATGAGCTTTTAGACTATGTGGCCCAAAAGGTACAGGCTCTTGTAGGCAACTACGCATGTCCTACCATGATGTTGATACCCAGACATGACATCTCTCTTTGCAGATCTACACAGACTGTATATTTTTCTTTAGGGATACGTATTCTTAGAGATAAATCTGTCTGCCCTTAATCGCAAATGTTTGATTGACAATTACTCGTATCTCACACAGATTTCACTGGAAGAGTCCTCTGGCCGTTAACTGTGAGAGAACATGAACTTTTCTTCTTTTCTGTTGCTGTAAGTGATCAAATAGAGACAAAAACCCTATTTTCTGTCTTACTGTTTCTTCTGAGGAGGAGGCAGGGGGCTGCTGGTGTGAGATCATCCCCTTTCAGAGGACGGTGAACTGGGCTATGAGACCGCAATCTAAATACAGATGAGATAACTGGCAAGGCTCCGAGATATTGCTAGGACCTCATATATCCTCCCTGCCTTCAGGATTCAGGTGTTGCAAGTTACAGAGTTAATCCTCCTGACATCAAATAGGGTTTCCTCATTTCATAAGACCACAAAAATCCAAGACTTACAGGTGTTGTGATGATTTGATTTGCAGGGCATGTAGCGCTGACATCATCTTCCACGGAAAGGGAAGGTCTTAAGTGCTTGTTGCATCAGGCCCATAGTTTGCTTTCCCGTTCAGACCAGGGCCAAGTACTCCAGTATAAGTTGGGAACTTTGGAGCTGGGACTCATAGGCCCTTTGCTTCCTGTTGTCCCTGTAAGACTGTCTAGGAGATGCTGTGGTGGGACAGCAGGCAGGACTCCAGATCAGTGTGGCAGGCTGGGCTCTGCTGGGACCCTGCCTGTTTTCCCTTGGACCATTGTCCATATTGACATTTTCATGAAGCACTTTGATCATCGACAAATTGTTTTCTGCCAGAAATGTTCCACCAGAGAGTTTGCCAACTGATCTCAAGAGTAGGTTAACTAATAATTAATGGTGCTTTTTCGAAATGCGTTCCCACAGGACCCATCGCTGGTGGTTTGATTGAAAGCATGAATGAGTTAAGCTTTACTCCATCTCTGAAAGTTAGAGAAATATGTCATTTTAATTTTTTTTTCAGTAATGCTAGCAGCTTTTCAGAGCACTAGACCAGTCACAACACAACAAAACTCAAAAGTTTTGTTCATTTTCCCCAAACTGTTAACAGAGCTGAACTTTGTCCCAGTGTAAATACGCCAGGTAGGAGGTCAGCCCCATACCATGTCACACCCATGCAAAGGCCACCTGAAGACCAGCTGAGCAAGTCTGTCTTGGACCGGGTGTAGTAAAGAGGGTTGGGGAAAATCATTCCAAAATCTGAAAGCTTTCCTGATGTCTTTACTAGCAATATCTGTTTTAAAATCGAGAGAGCTCTGGCTTGGGTCTCTATCTATTCCAGCTGTAGCATTATGGCACGGGGACAGAGGCACGCTCCTAGGTGTGAAATACTGCAAGGAGTGAGTTCATTTCGAACACGAGGGTGGCCTGGCAGCGGGCGATACCACGGAGAGAAGCGGTCAGACCGGGAAAGAGTCTGAACGTTTCAACTGCAAATACGTTTCAAGTTTACTGGTTTTGAGAACGTTTCCTAGGTTTTTAATTCATCAGTTTGCTTGTTTTTTGTAGTGGTAACGATGGTGGTTACCTCACCGCTCTGGGCTCGCGCTGACGGAGGGCGCTGGGGGAAGATCAATCATTGCTGTTGTTGAGGCTTCACCGATAACCTCTGCCCAGGGCTGGATGGAGCTACGAGCGCTGCCTGGTCTTCTGAGATGGGAAAGCACTTTTTTTTTCCTCTGTTTTATGTATTTTCTTAATGTACGTTGATGCTATATGTTATTAAAATCGATTACCTCCTTCATTTATTTCCTTTCCTCTGGACTCAATTACTTTGCATCCTTTTTTTTTTTGGAAAAGTAGGTTGAAGCTGATACGAGAGAAATAATATTCAATCTGTATTTCTTAAGGTACAGGACCAGTCTGTCAGGCTGTTGGCACAAAACAACAATTGTTTTATTGTCGGGGTAAGTAAATAAGAACAAGAAGTCTTAAGTATTGGCATATGTTGATACTTAGCCAAAAAGGTCTCCAAACAATA
Source organism: Anarhynchus alexandrinus (assembly GCA_008711295.1). Classification (NCBI taxonomy): domain Eukaryota; kingdom Metazoa; phylum Chordata; class Aves; order Charadriiformes; family Charadriidae; genus Anarhynchus; species Anarhynchus alexandrinus. Next base: position 1,271,116 of record VUYV01000035.1, on the reverse strand, counting down.
CGTTTTCTATTCATTCCAGAAACCTCATACTCCGTTATTTCTCATTTAATGCTGTTGGCAAATACCCATGTCACCATCTAATTTTGACTGTAGCTCAACTTTTTTAGTGCAAGGCTAATCCTCATTATAGTTGTAAACATGTGTTTCATTTGGCCTCGTGCTCATGTGCTAAAGTGACAAAGGCAATCTGGGGTTTCTGTCAGAAATGGAGATGTGTAGGTAAGCGTTTTGTTCAATCTACTTCATCTTTTACGCAGTGAAAATCAGCCCAGTTGCTTAATAGGGAAGAATGTTTTTATAAGCCTCTTTGTACTCTCGTGCTTGGCCCATTTCCTGCTCCGCATCTCTTTTTTTGGAGATGGGACGCACCAAGGAGAAAAAGTACAAGTGAATCTCGGGACGATCGTGAGAGCCGTCAGGATCTTGTGTAGCGGCTCTGTGTGTCTTCTACGTCTTTATGTGCTCTTCAGACACCGATTTTATTTTAGATTTATTTGTTTTTTAACGTGTTTCAGTTTTCCTGTGGGAGATTTACAAGTTCAGTCCTTAATGAGGCCTTACTCAAAGTGAATCCTCTTTAAAATGAGACTTCTTGTAAGGGATCACAAATCAGCATCCCTGAAGTCACAATTCACTTTCAGGCCGTTTTATTTTGTAAAACATTTTATGTTTTTTAATGGCAAAATTCAGCCTGGCTTCCCTGCCTCTGGCGGAGCACGCGACAAACTGTTTATCAAAATAATCTGATTTACAAGGCCCTGGCAGTGACTAGACCTGAGGTCTAAGTCTTGTCACCAGTCACCAAACTCCTTCAAATGCAGAACCATAAAAGCAGCAGAAACCCTTGAGCCTTCCAAAGGCAACGAGACACCTCTAGCCTGAGCCAAGTGGGACCAGACCCGGTTCCTCTACGGTTTCTTTCAACTCGACAGGACAGAACAGAATAGAATAGAATACTTTCAGTTGGAGGGGACCTACAATGGTGTCCAAATGCATCATCTAGTCCAACAATTAAAATTATTCCATCGTAGTGAAGCTCCTGGTTGAACTGTTGATTCATGTTGGCTCTTTTGCTAATTACTACTAGGTTAAGACATCACCTAGGAATAGGTCAAACAGAGGGAAGGGTTTGGAGCCATGAAGTGAAGGAGGAGTTTTATTCCTGGCTGTGGTCTGCAATGCACTGGGGGTCAGCACGGTGGTTGCAAACCATTACCATCCTACAGCGGTAATGCCGAAATAGGAAGTCTCCTGAGAAATTCTCGAGCAGACACAGCCCATCTGCTTGGACTGGGGTGGGCACCACAGCTTCAGCAGCTGGCAATTTGGTCAGAGTTTGTCTGCGCTAAAAGAGAAATCGTTTGCCGCAAAACATTTTTCTATATTCAAATGCACACTTGAGCCACAAACATTTCTCTGGGTTTGTGTATACCACCGAGTGGCAAATTGTCTTCGTGTATTTAAATAGGTCCCAAATTCAATCCATACATTTCCAGTCATTATCACCCCATTATCCTTTCTCTTTTTTGCTGCTTTTCTCACCAAGCAGTGGTAAACCCCAGGCCCTTTCTCAAACATGTGGTTGATATAAGAGGAAAGGAAAGTCATTTTCAAATATTAAAATGTTTTTAAATACTGTTTTACAGCAATCATGGTCATCTGCAAGAAATCAGTTTTCAAAGAAGCGTTTGATGGACTGACAATCGTTTGAGCCCGGGATGAGACGAAATGGTCCAATTCAAGCCGGATTAGGATTCAGCATTCTGGAGAGCACATGAGTTTAGAAGAGACTGATGAAGCAAGCTGAATTTTGAAACTACCAAGTTGGCTTTTGAAGTGTGTTGGGATCCAGACTGGCAATAGCAAAACAGAGTTTTACACTGTGAAGTGGTCACCTTAATTTGGAATGATGATGATCACCTAATGATGGAAAATTGTGGCTGTTCAATAGCTGTTGGAGCACCTGAAGCATCCATATTACAGCATTCGTCATCCCCTTTAGCACAACTGTGTTGGTAATCGGGGTGGAGAACAGAATGAGTCTTGTGGCAACCAAGGCTGGAGGAGACCTTGTTAGATTGCATCAAATACCCTTGGAGGTGGAGCACGTGGAGAGCTCACCTTGGTGGGGCTGTGGGATAAATTCAGGGCTCTGACATTGCAGGCGACTGCAGTGGCCGTGTGAACATGAAATCGGTTCCTAGAGGAAAAAAAATCTCCTTTTTGCCTTTAGCTCTGTGGGTTGTGCTTAGGGAAACCCCACTGTTTAGGTGAGCGGGTTTGTCTGTGTTTTGCTCTTTTTTTTTGTTTGTTTGTTTTTAGCATGGCAATTTTCTAGGGACTAATGATGTGACCGGGGACATTGTCCTTGACAGAAGGCTGCGTGCATCTGAGGTGTCTGCTTTCTCAGGATCAGGCCTAGCTGAGAGCTTAAGAGTATCTGAAGAGCGTGGAAGGCGGTGGCATGCTTTGTACAGAGGGCATTGGTAAGGAGAAATGGTAAATGTATCAGACTTTCATTGCACTAAGGGACAAATCCAATCATGACCTCTCATCTTCTTGATTAAAGCTCTAAAGCTTTTACTGCCTCCACCCAGGATTTCTGGTGCGTTTGTTATACAGCCTCCTGTAGCAGCGTTTATTGCTCTCCAGTGCACACAGGATGCTTGTTTCCTACATACTTCAATTTATGTTTTTTGCCATTAGCAATGGATATTGTTTTGTTTGTATATTTAGGGAAAGCTCAATGTTAAGTTTCAATGTGTTAATATGGAAGAAACTAGAAAAAAAACCCCACCTCTTTCCTGGCTGGAATTCATCAGCTTCTCGGCAGAATCGTTGCACTTTGAGTTGCCGTATTCGCTGTGCTGTGTGGCCGATGTACCCACAGAATGACCCAGCTGCTGAATTTTCCATCATTTATATTGTCGTTACTGGATGTCCAGGTTCAGAAGCAGCAATAAGTTGGGGTTGTGTTGGGGTTTTTTTTAGTTTTCCTTTTTTATTTGTGTCAATGCTGGTAAGGAACAGTCAAGGCTTTGGTGATCAAGAGCTGGCGCTGCTTTAAAAATCATTCATGCTTTTCAGGTGCCCAGCTTCCAAACTACTTAGGGCACAAGGGGAAATGTAAACATTGTTCTGTTATTCAACCTACTACATAAGAGCATTGAGTTTGACAAGGCTCCAGGTACCCCCGTGTCCCGTCCTTACCCAGATCAGACGCTGATATCCCTCCCCGGTGACATACAATCTGGCAGGCTTCTTTTCACTATAACAATTGGCCACTGTAAATGGTGGTTACGCTGCTTCGTGCCTGCCCTGCCAGAGCTGCTTCCAGCAGCTTCTCGCCGCCTTTCTCAGGATCCAAGCTTGTAGCAGTTCTTTCTTAAATACAGTTTGGCTGGATTTAAATCCAAGTTCAGGTGTGNGCTTCCAGCAGCTTCTTGCTGCCTTTCTCAGGATCCAAGCTTGTAGCAGTTCTTTCTTGTCTTCTTCTTGTCTTTTTCTTTTTCTTGTCTTTTTTCTTTTTCCTCTCCTCTCCTCTCCTCTCCTTTCCCTCTCTTTTCCTTTCCTTTCCCTCTCTTTTCTTTTCTCATTCCTTTCCTTCTCATTCCTTTCCTTCTCTTTTCCTCTCTAAAATAGATATATGTGGTATTAAAAATTGAGAAAATTCTTGGTAGGGTATGGACTGCATTGGATGAGACTGTCTGCAGAGCCCAAAGAGTGTAAGATAAACTTCAGGTTGTGCCACTGATAGATTTTATGCTGGACCCGGACCAGATAACGGAGCTAACGAAGCTGAAAGGGCGCATCGCAGAAACTGCGTACGCGCCGAGGGCCCCGGCTGCGGAGGGCAGCGGTGAACGCGAGGGTCGTTGCTGAGAGCAAAGCCTGGCGTCTTCGTTTCTGCACTGATCTTGCAGGGAAAGCAGAGCAGGAGCCGCCCCCTCTGCCCCCGCTGTCCCTGCGCCCCGCGCTGCCTTTGATGAACGTGATTCCGATTTATACCTGGGCCAGCAGAGATTGCGAGGCCGGGTCTGGCAAATCCTCACGGTCTGACTTTGCAACGGCATAAGAGCATTCAAAATGCTAATTTAAAGTATAAGACATATATAAGAATTATAAGCAGTAATAAACGTGCTCCAACCCAGGCAGGAGAGAATTACCTCTTCTGATCAGCTGGCAGCGCTGGATTTAGAACAGGACTCTGGACTTTGGTGTAGTTTGAATTAAGCTGGATTTCTGCATTGTATTATTTTTATAGTCTCTTCCCATCCGACAGAGATCTCTATTCCTTTGCTAACATAAAGCGTATGACTCCGTGTTGCGTACACTGTACACAGCTCAGACAAGAAGAAGGCAGCAGCCCGCTCCTCTGCCAGGCAATAGTTGTGCGGTGATGGCTCGGGGCTCCCCAGGCTGGTGGACCTGGATGTCCTCCCCAGCACCCGAGGTGGGACAGCTGGTCCTTCCCAAAAACCTGCCCTCCCTCTTGCTGCTCTGAAAGTCTTTCTCCACTGGCCCCGAAAGCAACAGGGAAGCGTTCCCACCGAGAACAGTTTGCTTCTCTTTACTTTACCCTTGGCCTCCGGGTCAGGAAACCTTAATAATTTCCTTTTTATTAATTTAATCCATAGTTCCTAGTAATTACCATAAATTAAGCCTGCTGGGGGGAAAAACACAGCCAATAAACTACAGAAACTGCTAGCTTTATTTGGGTAACGTCAGTACCTAGAGGATTGTTTCCTGTAGGTCAGTCTCTTGGTTGTCGTGATTAACTTAAGATCAGACCAAAAGGCAGAGAGTTTCCCGTCCACCTTTTAAACGAGGCTTGGACGTGCCAGGAATTCTGCTAATACGCAGGGTCCTATTAAACGCTTAACCTCGGCGTGAAATGAACTTATTCCTGCCCCTGTGCAGGTACCGAATAGTTCCCGAGGACCATTTCTCTCTGGTTTGAATGGACTTGTCTGGAGACACCAACTTGTTCTTCGTGATGGTGTTCACACGGGTGAGATGACAGCAGTGGGCACTGTTCTCCTTTTAATGCCCCAGAGCTCAGCGTATGGATGCAAATCACACATTACCTCCTGAGAACATAAAATAAAAATAATGTGGATTTGCAGCGGAAAAATACATACTGTTATTTTGCAAAGGCCCTTCTTTGGTCCTCCTTAGCAGCGCCTTTGGAAACGGGGCGCTCGGGGCATGGTGAGGAAAGTGGGAATTATAACAAGCCCGTGGGATGAGGGGCGGACTCCGGGAGCCCGCGGAGGCCCCACTAGTAAAGGGTTGCTGGTTTCCTTTCCTAACTGGGCCGAAGCCAGGCATTCCTGAGTGGCACCGGTCCTCCCAGCGCTGGAAAGGAAACGTTCCCGTTTGTTAGCTGTGGAAGTGCTCGCCTAAGCCAAAGGTTACCAGGCTGAGGTGATATTTTTGCATTCCTACAATGTCTTAGCTTTTTTAAATTAAATTCTTGCAACATGAGGATTTAATCCTTTCTGGTATATATGGCGTGTGTGTGTATGCGTGTGTGTGCGCGTGTATATATATATTAATTTTTTTTTCCCTACAAAAATTTCATCAGGCAAGTTATTTGTGTTTTTGAAAATTGGCTCAGATACAGGGTCAGTAACTTTCCACCCAGAGCCTGTGGAAAGGTTTGGGGTTTGAGGCTGAATAGAGGGTCAAGTTTTAGGGCTGTACTTGAGTCGAAACTAGATCTGGGGTTGAGAGCCACTAGGGATGAAATCTGTTGCATTGTTTTTTGAATTTTTTGTATGAAAAATAATGGAAATAAGCAGTTTTCCCATGCCCAAGTCTTTTTAAAAGCACAGTTCTACCACATAGAAAACGGTACTGAGAGAATTAGTGGTTTCCAATATGGAATTGAGTTCGAAATCCAATCCCAGAAGGGTAAGTTTGGAGTCATAGCCTGAAAATCAAGCTCCAGCAAAACAAAAAAGCGTTTTGATTATAGCACTGCGATGGGTGGGGGAAGAACACAGACTGTACTCTGCTCCCACTAGCGAGGAGGTCAAAATCGCTTGGGCCCGGATGGGCGCTCCAGGATGGGGCTGTGAAGCGGTGAAGGCAACTGCAGGCCAAGCCCAGGCTCTGCGACGTGGGCTCCGGGAGCAGATATTCAAGCCCAGGGTTACTTAAATGAACTCAAAGTTTTGGCTTCAGAGCACGGGCTTTGTCTCTGGTTGCTTTGAGCTTGCACGCTCTCTGCCCTGCTGCTGTCGCCAGGAGATGAAGGTAGTAGTTTTTTCTTGGGGGAAAAGAAAAGGAAGTGAATAACTCTGTTTTCCCTTCTGCTGAGCTGCTTTGCCAGTTTTCAGATGATCAGTCTGATCTAAACCCATCTACACTGGTTCCCGAGAGAAAATTCATCAAAAGAAGTGTGGCCAGCAGGGCGAGGGAGGGGATTCTGCCCCTCTACTCCACTCTCGTGAGACCCCACCTGGAGTACCGTGTCGAGCTCTGGAGTCCCCAGCGTAAGAAGGACATGGACCTGCTGGAGTGTGTCCAGAGGAGGGCCACGAGGATGATCCGAGGGCTGGAGCACCTCTCCTATGAGGAGAGGCTGAAAGAGTTGGGGCTGTTCAGCCTGGAGAAGAGAAGGCTCCGGGGAGATCTTATTGTGGCCTTCCAGTCCCTAAAGGGGGCCTACAGGAGAGCTGGGGAAGGACTTTTTACTGGGGCATGTAGTGATAGGACGAGGGGGAATGGCTTCAAACTGGAAGAAGGCAGGTTTAGATTGAACATTAGGAAGAAGTTTTTCACTTTAAGGGTGGTGAGGCACTGGAACAGGTTGCCCAGAGAAGTTCTTGAGGCCCCATCCCTGGAGGTGTTCAAGGCCAGGCTGGACGTGGCCTTGGGCAGCCTGGTGTGGTGGGAGGTGTCCCTGCCTATGGCAGTGGGGTTGGAACTCAATGATCTTCAAGGTCCTTTCCAACCTAAACCATTCTATGATTCTATGACAATACCTGTAGCCTGCTGCTGTGAGGCCAAGCAACCCGCAGCTCTGGCCACGCAAAGGGGATGGCACTGCCACCTGCTTTGCACCATGGGGTAAATGCAAACCAGCCCCACAGCATGGGGGAATAAGTGCCCAATCGCTCTAAGCCAGGGTCCAGATTTTACGCATCGACCTTCAACTGAGGTCCCCTTAAAAATCTGGCTCTGTCGTCCTGAGGTACCACAGTATTTCATTTCTGTGGAGGCTCTTCTCCACTGAAACGTTTCACTTGAGCTACAATCTGTGTTAATGCCAGGGGAAGTGCCCCTGTGTGCGCTGCTGAGAAGACCTGGACAAGGCAGGTTTGGCTGTGTCCTGGCTGAAGGTGTCTTGGAGAGAAGATGCTGGGTCATGGTGCTCCAGGAGTTGGTTCTCTTCTGGTGGCTGCGCAGCTGGGGACGTCCTGCGGAGCGGCCATCATGGCCAGCTTGGGTTTGCTCAGTGATGGGAGGTGATGTCCTGAGCTCTTCCCTTGCTTTGGCTCAACGGACCCAATGTGATGGGAGAAAATGCAGTTTTTGCTCAATGAAGGTATCTATTTTTTTAATTTTTTTTGTCACTGCTTCCTTCTTTGGAAGAAAAACAGTTCCTCCAGGTCTTGACATCTGCTTCTATTTAAAGGAAGATGATCATCACCAAACCATTCCTCCTGAGACCAAGGTATATAAAGCCTTATACTTCCCAAATTTGTGATTGAAGACAGATATTGCATGATGGTGTCCCTTTAAATGCCATGTCCGTGATGGGAAGCTTATTAATTAACGGTTCTGGCAATGAAGGTGGGAGGGCAGATGGAAAGTTTTAGGCAGCATTTAGCACCCCAGGGCAGGTGGGTGGTGGCCACCTGTGGACATCCTGCAAGAGGAATCTGCAGCGCTTGCAGCTCTCTGCTTGTGCTTTTATTTGCATTATCCAGGGATTCCCTCGCGACCTCTGGCAGTTTTTCTTCAGGCTTTGCTGGATGACCGAGTTGGACGAAGAATTTCTCAGGTTAGCAGCCCCCTCTGCTACTTGTCACCCCCCGTCGTACGCCCACGCGTACTCCCCTGTGGACCTGGAACCACGAGAGCAATGGGAAAGTGCACCTGGAAGCTTCCCAGAGGGTCCAAGCCGTGGAAAAAGCTCATAAAACACCTCCTTGAAGCCTGTCTCTTGCGAGAAGCTGTGTGTAACCTCCATCCTCACCCTCCGTCAGATGGCTCGTACGGGGGGGAAGCTACAGAAACGCTCTTGCTCTTGCTCTGTGTTTAGATTTTGCAGGTTCGGTGGTGATGGTAATTATTTCTTCTAATCGCAAGCCACTGGGAAGTGAAGCAGCGCTCTTGAAGCCAATAAAAGGAGAGCGCTGTCTGCGTGATTAGCCTGTTCCTCTGTCCTCCTCCGTTAGCAATACCTTTCATTAATTAAAATTTGAATTGCTCAGCTTAGTGCGAGGCGAGCGGCCCCTGCCTTCCTCCGCTCTCCCTCCCTGCCGTGTGCGTGCACACACCCCAAATTTAATGACTTTGCTGATTGCAAAGTAATCACGCTCAGAGCTGGTCGGTTCTGCTCCAGTGTTTTGACACAGAGATATGGGCCTTCACCTTTAGGGATATTCGGTTCTTTTCGCTTTCCGCATCTAAAACGTTTGTCTTGTGTGGTTTTGTCCTTAGGAAGCAAATGCCTTCAGAAGACGTGAGGACCGGTTCAAAGCAGAGGGGCACGGGTGGCACAGCGCTCTGAAACAGCATCATTTTCATCCTCCCCCACAGGCTCTCAGCAAATCACCTCCCAATGGCCAGGGCAATAAAAAACGTCAGGGGTGATTAAAGATGTGACAGCTGGTGGGTATATCTCAGCGCACTCAAGTCCTTCAGATTTTCCTCGCTCCCAGACTCTCCCAATGTTCGTTATCGGTCTCCGGTGCTCCCCACCGTCGCTGCCTGAGCGAGCTGAGGGCGTTGAGCACCCGGCAGGATTCGGTCCAATCTCAGCACATCTCTCCAAACCTCATGTCCGCTTTGATCTGAACCGTGTCCATCCCGGCAGCGCTGGGGCTGAGCTGGGGAGTGTGCCGTCCTCACGCAGCGCCTCAAATGTTTGTCACATATGGTACGTTTTCTATGCAAAATGTTTTTTTAAAAAAAAAACTCTTTTTTTTTTTTAAAAACGGACTAAAGATTTTTGCTGGGGCACCTGGTTTTGCGAATATTTGAAAAAGTTGAAATTTTTTCATGCTTGGCAGTAAAAATAAGCCATCCTGTTGCCCACTCCAACCAAAAGCGATGGAAGAAATGTTAAAGCAGATCATTTGGGGGCTTTATGTAACTATTTTTATGGTACTGAATGAACAGAAGATACTTTTCTCATTACAACCGGTTCAGTATCCTAAATTATAGCTGCTGATTTCTTGACTTACGTAGAGCTACGTGATTTACACCCGTTAAGAATTTGCCACAGAGTTTCAAGAACCCTTTGAAAGCGTGGGCCAGAAGAAGAGGAGCTTTTGTTTTCCCTCTGAGATATTCATATTCCTGTTGAAGACTGTGCCTGGATTCACTCCACTGGTATTTTTAACCATGAGACTGTAACCAGTCTCCCCCAGGACACCGGGAGCTGAAGGCAGGCGCTGCGGAGTAGCTCGAAGGTTCCCCGAGCAAACTAAAGGGATCTCAGGGAATTCAGCCCCAGTGATGGGGGTGAGCCCGGCCGCTGCAGCTGCCTCAAGCTTTTCCCGGTTACTGCTTCCTGGGAATGACCGTAAGGTCACAGGATTTTATTTGTGGTTTATTTGTGTATTGCTCTGACCTACTGAATTGTGACTTCTTTTTTTTTTAATTATTTTTTCCTTTTTTTTATTTTTCTGGTTTTTTTGTATTTTTTCTTTTTTTTATTATTATTATTATTTTTATTTTTTCTCATGGCTGTTACACTTACATATAGTTTCGACAGAAGCTGAAAGAAACCCTCTGGGGTGGAGGAGAGGGATTGGACCCGCATCTCTCCCATCCCAGCTGAGCGCCCTGATGCCTGCGTATGGTATTGAAGGGTAACACAAATGCTTTTTTTTTTTTTAAAAAAAAAAA
>VUYV01000035.1:1235442-1260947 GCA_008711295.1 Anarhynchus alexandrinus | reverse complement strand
ATGAAAAAAAAAAAAAGCCCAAAGCAGCATTTATCTGAAATTGAACCTGTACCTGTGTGCTAGAAAACCTTCTGCGTGTGATAGCTCCCAGTACCAAGGTGGCAAACCATCTTGGGAAGCTTCAGATCCACCTAAGAGGGAATCTTGCACACCAAAGCCAGATGGGTTTTCAGCTTATTGTATGGCTGGGCAGGTCTTGACGCTGGCGGGAGGAAGGCGGCAGGAATAAGGATCAAGGGATGGGGCTGGGAGAGCCCTGCAGCGACGGCTTGTGCCAGGCCTTGCTCGTGGCCATCATCACCATCACCCTAGTTGGGGTTGGCTGATCCATAAAATCCAGTGGAGCAGTGGCTCTGCTGAAGGGTCCATCACCCATCTCACCCAGAGAGAGATGGCTCAGGGACCGAAATGACCAGAAATTCAGCCCTGGGCGAGGAAGAGAAGGGGTTTCTGCTGGTTGAGCCGGGCTGACGGCGGTGCCGTGGGATGGTGCTGGTGGAGGATGGGGGCTGGCCCTTGGGATCACAGCGGCCACCGCCTTGGCACGGCTGCAGCACCAAACCGCACCCCCGGACAGTCCCGCTCTGCAGTCTGGCCTCGTGCCTGGGTTGTGAAAGTGCGGTAAAGGGCAGAGATGTTGTTTTGGCCTTAATGTTTGTCCCACAGCATTTAAAAAAAAAATAAAAAAAAAATCTGGAAAAGCCCACAAGGACAAAGTCCTGACATATTTGGTTTATTTAGGTTTACTGAAGTGCTGCTGGGCTTGTCTCAGCCTGCCGCCAGTGCCAGGGTTTTGGGAACCCTCCCCGGCGCCGCTCTGCACATGCATATACACACGTGTGTGTAATTAGTCACATATATGACCTGTTCAGTGAAACTTTACAGCATCCAGTACACACACAGCACAAGCTGGACACTTACAGGCTTTGATCATGCGCTCTGACCACCGGCAGCCCCGTGGGCTCAGAGTAGCTGACCGAGCCACTGCCCCCACCGGCCCCGGTAACCCGTAGCTGCACTGGATCACATCTTTCCCGAAGAGAAATTCACTCCTTGCTTTGAAGACAGCAAGGGCTGAGGCATCCGCCGCATTCCTTCCTGACGTGTTCCAGCGGTTGGCTTCCCTTGTTCAAAACCAGATGTCTCCTCTCCGATTTGAATGCTGCTGACTTCGAATTCCTGCCGACAGACCTTCCTCTGCTCGTCCCTGAGAGGTGAAGAGCCCCGGGTTATCAGATGTCCCGGCTGCCGCTACCACCCAACGAAGCACGCACCTCAGGTGTCCTAAACCAGCTTGCTTTCCCTCGGTGTCACTAAAGGAGAGATATCGGGGTCAGAAAGATCAACGACATCGTAAAACACTTCAAGCGTATTCCTTTGCGTTGTGCCTTGGCTGTGACGGCCGTTCGGTGGAAGCAGGGCTTTAATGTGCACAGCCCTGGTCTGGTTTTCCCATCGCTGATTCTTCTTTGACCTACCTGCTTGGTAAAATGATGTGGTTTTGCCCTTAGTTCAATTTTCCTCCTCTTAAAAAGTGATAAATCTGTTAGAATGTGATTTTTCTTTCCCCCCCGCCCTGTTTGGTTTTTTTTTTATTATTATTGCTTTATAGCTTGCCATAAATATTCCATGGTATCATCTTACGATGATACTGGTTGTGTCTAAGGGGTTGATCCAGTTTCTGGTTGAGCAATGGACGTTACTTCCACAAGAAGTTCCCGGCGGGGCACGGGGAAGGCAACGGAGAGCCTGACCACTGGTGCTGGTGAAGCCAGCGTGCAAGTCCTCATGAACTAGAAACTAGGAATTTTCTTCTTATCGATAGTTTACAGGTCAAGCTTCTTTTTGTTTCTTAGCTCCATGTACAGAACAATTAAGCTTTGCACTGTGGTGCTGTTCTTCCGCCTCCTTCCCCTGTAGATTTTGCTCTTAATTTCATCTGTTTGCAGCCTCACCTTTGGTAGCCAGGGCAGAAACATTGGTGGGACCGCGCGTGAGGCCAGAAAATTTCCCACAGGGGTCTGATCCTGCAAAACGCTGGGGCTTCACTTTGAGGATTGAATGTTGGGCTCTTCTAAATGGAGGGGGCACCTGATCTCAGCTCATTTAAAGCAAGATTGGCATTTTCTGAAGCAATTTAGGAAGACTGAAAGGGAGTGGAGTTGTGTCCATAGAGCCAATGGAAGTACTTGCGCGCTCTCCCAGCCCCGTAAGTACATCGCGGTAATTCAGAGGAGTAGCGCGTGCTCATTTACAGAATACGTGCTACAGAAGAATTATCGCTCGTCAGAGGAGATATGTGCTTAATGCAAAAAAGAGCCCGAGATCGCAGAGCTGCTCGGCGCAGCCCATAGCTGAAGCATGTTGTGATACCCCTGGGTAAAGATCAAACTGGAAAGGACTTGCCGACATCTGATTCTCCTCAATTTTTGTTGGATCCAAATCTAGCAAAAGGGCATTTTTATGTCTGGTCACAGTCCAAAAAGATATAGCAAAATCACCTGGAGTTACAAATGTGTTGCAGAACCTGTCCCTAATCACATTAAGAGCTCTAAACTGTAAGGCTCAATTGTTTGCCAAATGAAATATTCTCCTCCGGTATTTGCAGAAAGGAATTACAGTCTGTGAGTAATGTTTTTCATTTGGTATCGAAGTAGGGTTTCTGCTTTATGGACCCAATCCTGAGCTTGGGGAAGGAGTCGTTAAAAAGGCTTTGTTTTGCTGGGGAATAAGGGCAAAGTTACTCTGTCTTCACATCCGCCTTGGGACTGGGACCCACGGACCTGGGGGATGGCCCCATGGGGCTGGTGCTACCTGCTTGGCGCGGAGCCGTGGCGTTGGTGGCACAGCGGGTCTCAGATGATGTATTTTGGGCTCTCGGTTTCCAGCCGGGCTGTTGAGCCCCTGAGGTTCACGATGTCAAACTTTCTTCTGAGGTTCTGAGAGGAATGGTGGTTGTTGTGGGATTTGAGGTTGTGCTCACAGCCGTGAAGGCCGTGTAACCACAGGACTCTGGTCTCCAGGGCTTAAATGAGAGCCCCTAAGGATGCGAGGACCGCTGCAGAAATGTCTGGCAGCTGCTCGGGGGGTGCTGGTGTCCCTCCTGCTGCTTCAACACGTAACGCTGACCAGCGGACTGCTGCTCCAAGTGTCAAGTGGCCCTAACCCTTTCTTTTGGTCCATTCTGGTATTAGCAGCTGTTGGACACCAGCCGTGACCTCTGCCCTGCTGCTCACCCGTGGTCTGTGCACAAACTCCTGGACTCTGTATCCCCCAATAACCCAATGAATGGGGTGACCTGGAGCTCTTGCAGCAGAGTCAGAGGGGGGGACAGTGAAATCCAAGAAAGCAAAATATTCAAAGCACCAGGTCACACGCTGGGAGGAGAAGCAAGGGGAGATGGTTTAGAGGGCTCCAATTTCCCAGCCATCCTGGATGCGCCTCGCGCGGACTTTGTCGGTATAAGGGTAGAGCTGTGAGAGCTGAGTCAGCTCCAAGGGCAGCGGGGAGATGCTCTTTGCTTAAACCCGTGCTGCCGCCGAACGAGCCGCCCATCACGCTGCACTTAATTCTGTTTACACTGAAGGAAACTCTTGCCGAGAGTCGTCCCGCATCCCAGGGGAAGGAGAACCCAAAATGGATTTAATACCACCTCATATTTTAAGCTACGGGCAGGAGGGGTGGGGGAAACACCGTAATCCCTCGGGAAAAGCAGAGCACTCCCTCCCAGGCTGCCCCTGGCGTGCCGCGGGCTGCCCCCGGCGTGCCCCCTCCTCATCCCGGGGGAGGAAGAGCGGGGCCAGGGGGGAGCAGCCGTGCCCCGGGGATTTTGGCCTGACTTCTTGCAGTGTCTTAATATGCCCCAGCTGGCAGCAATAATTGGAGAGTTATTAAATAACTGTCTGCAGTGACATACAATCTGCAGAGCACTGTACCAATTATTTTTCATTTGCTTCCCAACGTGTCTCCCTCTGCCCATCCTGCCCCGCCGCCGTTCCCATGGACAATTTAGGGTGGTGATTGTAGGGTGGGGAGATCTTCCGCAACAAAGAAACTACTTTATTTTCTGCCATGGTTAATGCCCCAATTTAATGAGTCCTTCATATCATTCTCACCACCCTAAATTAAAGGGTAGCTTTTGCAATTAAACTGTTTAGGTTTCAGAATGCCCCTCTCACAGTTATCTGCAAAATGGGTTGAAATACAGCTGCTACTAATATTGCTCATATTAAAACGGGCAAAGGAAAAAACGCTTTCATCTCTTTATTTTTAGTAGTGTGCCTTTACTTTCAATTAAAGCAATTATTTGCACCATCTTGTTCCTGATCATTGTCCCATGAGATTTTCCTAGCCAGGAAATATTTTATGCGATACATAACTGTAGATGCGTAGACCTTAACGGTTGTGTCTTTCAGGAATAAGGGGAGAGCTGTGGTTCGCAGCCCAATCTTGGCCTAATTTACACCAGTATGAATCCAGAGTAAAGCTGTAGTTTGCAATGGATTCACTCTAGATTTAAGCTTTGTTAGATCAGAATTTGGTCCTTTTTGTTTTTTAATAGAAGTTTAATGAAAAGAAGAAGTTCCAGGCACCCTTCTGCCCAGATCTCTTCTTTGCATCTGGAACACACTGCTGTATTACCGAGGGTCGGATAATAAACTGGATTAACAGAGCATCCTCAAGGACCCCCGGATTCTTTCCATCAGGAGTTGCTTCACCCATCCCTGATATCCAGCCCACTCGAGATGAAAAGCGTCTGCTCTTTGAGGAGTGGAAAGAGGTTTGTCGCTGCTTGGGTTGGGAGCAGAGCGGGGAGAACCCAGTGCACGGCAGCGCTCAGCAAACGGAGGGGCTCCCACCCACAGATCCCTCCCAAACCCCACCTCATGCTCTGTGGGGTTTCCATCAGGGCAGGGAAGGTTCAGGCCCATGGAGGGACAAAAAAAACCCACTGAAATATCAGCTGAGGCACAGGAGGGAGTGACTGTGTGTTTATTTTTAGGCAAAATGTAATTACTCTCTGGATTTCGCTGGCAGTGGAGCTACAGATCCCAAACTTGCAACCCTCACGGGGGTCGCGGCTCTTCTGCACCCGAGTTGCAGCGCCAAAAGCGGCAGGTCGGACGCATCGGCCATGAGGTTCCCTCTTATTTGCGTTGGTGTAAGCAGAAGCAGCCAGCCCAGAAGCCTCCTCCTCTGGAGCACTCACAGGTAAACGCTGTCATGTCAGCAGGGTTGTCTCTTGCAGAAAGTGCCGTAGACTCCAGGAGTCACAATTTCTTTTTTTTCCCTTTCGTCCCCAAAATGTCAAAACAGAAGCATGAATAAATGGCATAAGAAAGAGCTCTTTTCCACCATTTAACTGAGAAAGTNATCCCAAACTTGCAACCCTCACGGGGGTCGCGGCTCTTCTGCACCCGAGTTGCAGCGCCAAAAGCGGCAGGTCGGACGCATCGGCCATGAGGTTCCCTCTTATTTGCGTCGGTGTAAGCAGAAGCAGCCAGCCCAGAAGCCTCCTCCTCCGGAGCACTCACAGGTAAACGCTGTCATGTCAGCAGGGTTGTCTCTTGCAGAAAGTGCCGTAGACTCCAGGAGTCACAATTTCTTTTTTTTTTCCTTTCGTCCCCAAAATGTCAAAACAGAAGCACGAATAAATGGCATAAGAAAGAGTTCTTTTCCACCATTTAGCTGAGAAAGGCTCTGCAGGAATCCAAGGTACTATATTTGTGATACATCCATGGTGAAGTTTCCTCTTGCCCCAAACCTGTATTATATTTGTGATGCATCTGCAGTGAAGTTTCTTCTTGCCCCAAACCTGGTAAGTTCCGATATTCATTTTAATGATCTCATTTTAGAAATAACAGAAAGAAAAACAATACATTCAATAGAAATGAGATTAGAAAAGGGAGGGGAATGAATTACAAATGCAAGAGTCTGTAGTTATTCCAAGGAAGATAAATCTCATTTTAAGCGGTCTCCAGTGGAACAGTGTCTTGCTGTTTTTGTGATGCATTGTGATGCTGTGAAACAGCATCTTGCTGTTTCGCTAATAAACCTGCTTTTGTTGACAAATAAAAGTGTGAGGCAGTGGCAGGCAGTGTTTTCTGACACTAGTTGGTTGTCACAGTATCTTGGGACTAACCTGGGTTTTATCCTTGGCCTTGCTGCCGTCTCTCTGCAATAAATCATTTAACACCCTGTGCTGAAGTTGCAGCACAATCTGGAAAACCAAACTCCAGCGAACAAATGTACAAATGACATCAGTGTGTAACTCTTGGTAAAGTTGTCACTGCCAGGCTTCTACCTCAATAGGATCATGAAGTCTGGAGTGCATAATGAATTGGAAGGTGCAAATTAGCATCATTTCAGCAGCCCACAATTTGCTTCAGACTATTGTGGGACAGGCTGTCTCTGGGAGAGACATTTTAATTTGGGACTGGATCTTGTGTGGCAATGAACCTCTTGTGTGGCTCCCGATGTAGACACGATGCCGGTGATGGCTTGAAAAGTCTCTTTTGTTTCTTTGGGCTTTTAATGTCTATTTGGTCAGGTTTTCTATCTGTGTGAGTAGCAGAAGAGGCGTTTGCTCTGCAGAAGTCTCCCTGAGCCCCTTCTCCGTCTGCTCCTCGAGCTGCAGTGAGGAAGGACCACGTCGGGGATTGATAAGAGGGACTGAACTGCAAACACCCACCAGCCCGGCAGCGTGGTAACACCACCACATTTGTTCTCACCTAATTGAAAACAGATTGGCCTTTTCCCTCCTGCACCTCGATGGCTAGGAGGGAAGCGCTGGCCTGAGCCACGGTGGGTTGGTGTGAGGTATCCCTAGAAAGAATGTGCCCCCGGGAGCTGGCACACGCCATGCCGGGGTACGGAGAGTTGCACGAAACACCGCTGCAATCAGCAGCCACGTGGGCTGGAGCTGGAGAGTGGCCGACCCTCCCAGCGAGGGGAGCTAATGATTCCCTTCAGGATTGCATCATTCGATTCAAGCTGAGTCATTATGAGGCGATTTGGGAAAACAAGTCAGAATTCATTACTGAGGAAAGAGATCGGAGCTGTTGCAAGAGCCTCCTGTCAGGTAGGTGCTCAGAGGCACGGCCGGCGTCTCGCTCCCGGGGCCGCGAGCGGCTCTTCCCTCGGTGGCAGGAGCCGAGATCCACGGCCAAGGTGGGCTGGCCATGTTCTCCTCTTACACCACCCACGGCTGCTTTCTGCCTGCCTCCCGCCATCCGCTTTCCCCAAGACACGCATTATACGAATAAACAAACCTTGGAGCAGAGACATTGAAATCATGAGATTTGCACCCGTGCGAGCCTGGGGCAAAGCCTCAACCTCTGTCAGCAGTTACGGCATCTTCTCCTCTGCTGGTCCAGTGCTCACAGCCGCTTTGCCCTGGCCAGACCGTGAGATGTTTGCCTGCCCTGCTGGCTACCTGCTGCTGCTGGTGCCTCTGCCAGGTGGGCACAGCGTTGCACGGCTCTTTGCAGGGTGGGTCTCTTCTGCCATCGGGAAAAGCATTTTTGGCAGGCACAGTGGAAGAGCTGGAAAGGGCGTACCTGCCAGCCCCCAGCCGTTTTGTAGCGGGTTCAGCGTTTATCTTGGAAACCCAACAAAACCACACGGCTGGCATCATTGGCGTTTGGGCTACAACTCATTCTGCGAAGCCACTGCTGAGCCACGGGAGGATTTCCACCCCTAGGTCACAAAGTGTTGGCTTCAAACTGCCAACATCCTTGATGAGGGCAGAGAAGGTGGTGCCGAGGATGGCTGAAGGTTTGAGAGAGCAGCAAGAGAAAAGGAGTTCGAGGAACAATCCAAGGCTTGGTTGTACAATGGTACAAAGATTGACACTGACACACCTCTCTGATCATCGGTAAGCAGAGATCAATTATTCAGGAAGTTTAAACACTTACCAGGAGCGCATATTAACATCAACTTGATGACTAAGAAAATGAGGGCATGGATAAACACCAGGGGTGGATGAATACTGGCCCATTACTTGCCTCTGCAGAAAGGTTTTATCCCCAAATAACTGCTGTGAGAGGCCAAGATCTGGCCACTGAAGGTGAGCTGGGGTCTTAGTTAATATGTTTATAAAGATGTGAGGTCTTGGTGTTTACTGAAAAAGAAGATACTGTTGTCTTTGCAAATAAAATAAGCAAGTGTTTGCCTAGTGAGGGAGAAAAAATAATTCAGAAATACATTGAATAATGAGGAAACTCCTCAAGAATCAAATACGGTGAAGATGGTGAAACCCCAGTGAGGTGAGCCAACTGGTGGGTAGTGAGGACACTAGAGGACAGACCTGCCAAGCTTCTCCTGTGAGTCATTGTCTCGGGAGCTCCATGCCACAGCTGCTTGAAGAGATGATGGATGGCTGATTCCAGGTAATACCTCCGCCATCTCAGCGTGACTCACCAGAAATGAGGAGATTTAGAGAAACAGAGCAAGGTACAGGGTGAAGAAGAGGATTTCAAACAACGGGCTCAGGGCATTGCAGCCCTCTCATTACTCCTGCCCCACATGACACTTGCCGTAGGACTGGTAACAGAAGAAAAGGCTTTGCATGGTCTCACAGCTGCATCTGCCTCTGGTGCCATGCAGCACAGGTGACACTCTGGGACGCTGGGGTGGCAGTCCACCTTCTGCTCAGTGGCTGCAGGCTCGGGACTGGCTGTACTGGCTCAACCCTTTGAAACCAGTGCCGCAAAATCAGGTCACCTCTGTGAATGAGAAGCTGCACCTCAGAGGGTCGTGGGTTTTTTTTCTCAAACTCCTGGCAAAAAGCAGCAGCTCCCAGTAGGGTCAGTTGTTTGTGTGAGAGAGAAACTCAGTAAAAACTTGGTGAATTAGGGTATAAAGGGTTTCCTTTGCTTCCTCAGCAAAAAAAAAGGTCTTAGTACAAATAACCGCATACCCCCAGCCTTGTTCTGTCCTGGGCGATGCTTAAACTGTCAATAATCATAAGGCTGCTGTCACAGTGCTGCTCAATGGGGTTGACAGATTATATCTCTAAAGTCCCTTTATTGGACCTTGTTCCCAGAAAAGCTTGCAAATTGCTCTGATCTTACCAGACAAAGGCGTTGCTCACTCTCGGAGTCCTTGGATATCCTACACAATAAGGTAGGAATTGGTGAGAATTACCTGAGATAAAATATCCCTTACAACATCAAAGTTCCTGATCTCTTAGCTGTCAGCCGCAGGTATGTGAAAGTCCTGACAGGCTGAAGATAGGAGGAAGAGATAAAGCAAAAGAGAAGGGGGGGGACAAAAATGGAGAAATTCTCTGGATGAAACGTTATATCATTGGATTTGGCACAAAGATTTCAGCGCAACGGGTCTACAGGGCTAGCTGGGGCGTGAGCAAGGCACGGGGCTTTCGCCTTTTGAAACGAATAAGCAGCAGCTGATACTGGGCGGCCAAGGACAGATCCTGATCTTCATTACACCAATGGATAAGAGAAGCAGGAGTAACAGAGATCAGGATACAGCCAAATGGGGATACTGCTAAATCATGGTCGTGCAACCCCCTTATCTTCCCCGTCTCCATACTCTAAGCTCTTGGTTGCTTTTTCCCAGAAAGATGGCTGAAGTGGGTCAGCTACCGAGGGGGGAATGGTGGCGTAACACAAGAAATCATCTTTTTGATATCTTTGCTCTGTACGTTGAATAATAAGGCTCCCTGCGGAGGGTTGACCTCGCCGGGTTGTTAGCAGTAGCTATGGCAGGAGAGCCAGGGTCGGGCTTTTACCTAATGCAGCCCAACCTGGATTAGTGACCTGATTGCAAAAGCCCAGGTTTTTGGCAGTAAAACCACAGGTAAGTCTGAAATCATTTCACTGAAACAGATTCAAAGAGGTTGAGCTGAAACGAGATCTGGCCCGTTCGTTTCAAATCCTGCCCTTTCACACTGCAAAGACTGGACGGACTTTCCCTCTGCCCACCGCTCCCGCACACCTAATCCTCCTCCCAGGACTATGTTTTAGAGCAGATCAAATACCTTTCGGTTCTTAGAAAGGACTGCTTCTTGGCAAGTGCACAAAATACTTTTCTCAAATGACATAAATATTGTATGTTATTTGCTGCCTTGCCAAAATGCAAACACACACATGCACTCCTAACTAAGCAACATTCTTTAAAAGTTAAGATCATTGCTTAGGACGAAATATATAGCATTTTATAAATCCAAATTGATCACGCACTGCGTGTGTTGAAAATATGTACAAAAATGGGACCCCAAAACTCCATTAAACCACCTCTGAGACAATACATCACTGCACCTTTATATTGCACAGAGGGGTTTAACAACCCTTCTCCAGGAAAATATTTTACTAGGTAACAAAAAAAAAGTTATTGAAAACACATATATTTGATACTTTTGGCAATTCACTTTACTACTTGCATTTCCAATTCATTGGTATAGTTCATGAAAAAAAAAATATTTTCGCAGTTGGGTCATGTTATTATTTCTCTAATTTTTTTTCTACTTGAAAGTCACAATAAGATTTCTTTCTGCGAAACAACAAAGAAACACAAAAGCTGCTTGCCCGCTTTGGTGATCCTGTAGATGTTGTAGGGAAACGGGATCTGTTGTAAGCATAGAATACACACAAACATGCCTAGAGGAAATTATGGCATCTTTGTGCATTTCTGTATAACCAGCGTTATATCTGAAACAGCTAAAAAAGAACCAGGGGAAGAACCAGTATGATGAATCTTCTAAGGAACAAAAAGAAGGTATTGTTTACTAGGCAATAATAAAATCTTTTTTTAAAAAAATAGATAATTTTGCATCAGATCACCCAAACTGCCCCTGGCACTCACCTGTTGCATGACCTGGATAAATTGCTTTGTCTCACCCTCTCGTGCTCCTCTTCTCTTGGCTGGTGTGAACGCCCCTCTCCAGGTGAAAGCCTGGCTTGAGTTTGGCCTGCCCACAGCTGATCCCAGATGAGGGCAAAGGAAGGGAGAGGAGGAGATAAGCTCTTCCTGAATCAGACTAGCAGCACATCCACACGACAAACCTAACTTAGGCTCAGGTTCAAGTCTGCTACATCCTTTTCCTATGTAGAGAATGACTTTTCACCCAAAGCTGCTCATGCTTTAAGCCCGTTTTAGCTGGCCGTCATGGAAATGTGGACATGTGCTGGGCTTTTGCTTTCTCTTGGGCAGATAACACCCATTTTGAAAGAAACCTAAACCACAGGTGTGACCCTTCAGTGCCTGCCTGCAGTCCACCCTCCCATCTCCCTCCCCACACGCCTCTTTCCTTCACATACCTTCAAGAAGATTTTGACGGAGAGCTTCCATCTACTAATGTGCAAAGAACCAAGGAACATATGCCCTTGGAAGCACTGGTGACATGCAGGCCTGGTGACAAGAGAAGCACAGAGCCACTTTGTGTGCTGTGGCTCCCCAGGGTGGTCTCTGAGTCCTGAACCCCGATGCTGGTCAACTTTGCAGACCAACACTGAACGTCCACACAAGGATTTCTGCTTATTTAACCAAACTCATCCTGGACCACGTGTGTGCTTACTTCTGAGGAGCTTACTTCGTACAATGCTCCAGGTAAGTCCAACCTTCGCTTTGAGAGAGACACTGTAAGTACCCACGAGCACGATGTGTCCTTGTCTGTCTAGAGAACAGTGATTTTCCCTTTTAATTGCATCCTATATGTCACATTTCATTAGGTCCCAGCTTCTTGCCAGTTGATCTTCTCCTCACTGCATTTCTTTCTTGCTGGGCATGTAATTATGACCGTGAAAGTCCATCAGCAAAAGTGCAATCAATTTGAAAGATTAATGAATCTCACGCTTTCCCTCTCTCCTCCCCCCCAAATTAGAAAACCCACTCTGTAGTTTCCAGCACACATCTATCATTACGCACTCCTGGGTCTCAGGTAAATTAGCAACCTGATTCTTTTCCCTGCTGTCACTTAGAAGAAAAGGGCTTCTTATTTGCCATCCAAGGAAAAGTACAGTAAACCTAGAACTAGATAAAAGGGAAGTAATCAAATATATTTAACTGTACTTGGCCAAATCCCATTATTTGTATAGATGTTAGCTGGGCCATTTGAAGAATCAGGATAGCTTTGTCTCTATTAGGAAATAGTACTGCTTGATCAAACAGCACATTTCTGAGCTAGTGCTCTTCTACTTACTTAAAATAAGAAGTTCTTTTTTTTCTATATATATGTATGAATTGCTATGGTGAGCTTGGTGAGATGTTAAAAAAAAGTTATGCGTCCTCACTGTTCCGCTAACCAGGTGTGTTTGGGGTGAACAGAGCATCCCTCTGTTTCAGTTGCACAGATGAGAAATGCCTCAGTGCGGAAAGTTTCCTTGGATTGTCCTTCTCACTTCTACCTGAAGGAAGCAGGGAAAATAATTTCAAATAAGTCGCCTCCTACATATCAGCAGGCACCACCTCCCCGCTGTTGTGGAGAACAGCTTATGGAGTATAGGGAAAATGTTGGAGGAACTGAGCAGCCATAGTAAAGGCACGTGCTGGGAGTATCTCATGGAGATAATAACCATGGTGAGGGTTGTAGGACAACACAGAAAACCTTCAACGGGTGCTAGGACCACAGGTTTTGAAAATATATGGACGACATCGGGGTAGTGCTTATACAAGGGGTGCTCCTTCCCTTGGCAGCTGGCTGTGTGGGAAAGGAAGAATGCGCCACCTCTAGACGGCTGCAACGATGGTCGTGTGCACAAGTAGCTTCCTCTTCAGAAACCCCTCCAGTGCCAAAACACACAGAGTACCCGGGTCAAGGCTCAACTAGTCGGGAAATCTAGCAAAACCACCTCCGTACCCTCGTGCACAGGACCAAGTTATCTTTCAGTTTTCCCTGTGCAAGCAGTGCAGGTTTTGCTGTGAAACCATTTCATTAAGATGGTCCAACGCAAGCATTGAAATCCAGGTCCATAGATTGAGAGAAAACCTTCCCTGGACTGTGTTCGTCCCAGCACACAGCTTTTCTCAGCTCGGTTTTGTGTTCAGAAGACACTGGTTTGTGTGCCAACCAGCCAGGTAAGTAAGTGTGGCTCTGGAGGAAGCCCTGTATCTTCAGGATTATGAACTAGCTCACCCTGATGTAAATCAGCATAACAAGATGAGACACATTCTGGTCTCAGACTTTACTTTGCTGAGATGAAACATTACAACTCAATGTTGTTTCAATACTTTGGGGGGAAGAAAGAGGGAGACAAGAGTCCCCACATTGGATTTTCACATGCCTGAGTCAAATTACCCTCCCTTCTGCGGGGCTTCTTCTGAAATAACAGATCTTACTGTAACCAAATATTGCCATCCAGGAAAGCCATTTTGCAACCAGCAAGGAGGCTTCTTCCTTCTCAGCAGCCACTGAAAAGGCCCTTTGTTCTTGGGCTGAACACCTGGAGAGTGTTATCAGCAGTGGCCTCTCCGGGCCGGCGCGCTGAGCAGCTGCGACAAGACCCAGTGGCATTGGCATCAGCAGCAGCACCTGGGAGCTGCTGGCACCCAAAACCCGTCCCGCCTGGGCCATTGTGTGGGCAACTTTTGGTTGTTCCCCTCTTCCATGAGGACCAGGGAAAGTGGCCCAGCCTGTGTTTTCTTTCTTTTCCCATCCTAAAATGATCAGCCTCACTCCAAATGGTCACCTCGAGGAGGTGACACTTCTGTAGAGAACGGAAAACAAGCTTTGGGCATTTCCGTGCCTTTCCAGAGAAACTGGTAATGTGAGTGGTGAAGGGCTGACCCAGAGCTCCGGCATCCTGGGCACATGGTTTGAAACTGTACCTTGAAGAGTACAAGGTGGAACCGTTGACTGGCACGAGGAGTAGAGCATCCATCCACCAGAGAAGGAATTGCCTGATGTGACCCAGGACAGGACTGCAAGCCAGGCTGACCCCGAGCACAGCTCCCTGCTCCGTCTGTACAGTCAGCACCACCTCTGTGTATGTTCATGAAAAGACGGTCAGACCTACGTCTGCTCGGAAACTCAAGGAAACCCAACTCATCCAACCCAGCAGGTAACGTAACGCCCTGAGGGCAGAGGGTCCTTTTCCACACACCTGACGGTAGAACTAAACTGTATAAACCATTACTGCCACATCAGCTTCAAAACCCAAAACGTTTTCATTCTTTCGCTGCATTTTACATGATTAAAACAAAAACCCGCACGGGGGGAGGAAAGCTGGAGAGTCAGAAAGCAGGGGCTGTCAGGCGCGGATCTGCCGTGGGGTCACTGGGAGAGCTGCCTACACCAACCGGGTCTGTGCTGGGTCTGTGAGGACTTTACCAGTAGCCTCAGTGGAAATTGTATCTGCAGCCTCTGAGTTATTTAGCAGGTCCAGACCTGCGGGCCTTTCTCTGCATATTGATTTTCTGTTAAAGTCACGGGCTGGACAGCCCACGTCACACAAAAAAAAAAAAAAGGAAAATACGTCATTCCTCCTTTCCTGATAACCCAGATAAAATACTGACTCCTACAAGGGAGTCGTATGTTGGGGGATTTCAGCAATGCCTCATTGCAGGATGCACAGCTCTGCGAAGTATTCGTTCTGGAGTGGTTCTGGCAAATATGGAGAGCAAATTGCCTACTGTGAGAAGGGGCAGACCGCAGCTAAAGCTTCGTCCTCCGCAGTGGCAGTTCAGGGTTAATGTCACGAGCACTTCCATACATGATGGCATTATTTCTCTTTTTCTTTGACTGTAGCAGTGAAAGAACAAATATTTCAAAAGGTTCAAATGAGACCTTTGAGTGCCAGTGCTGAGTCCCTGTGAGGTTCAGATAAACTGACAAAATAATATCCTGCAAAAGCTTTACCTGGGACAAACCATGATTTCTGTGTTCACGTTCAGGCAGTTTGTAGTGTCCGGGCCACTTTAAACCTTGGTCTCTGTCCAGACACCAGTACCGGCTCTCCCATGACTTTATGTTAGCATCTCTTTCTAATATTCCTCCCTTTCTTCCTTGTGAAGGGAAAATTTCCAGGTTTGTTCCTTTTAACTTTGTTCATGGTAGCACTCTTGACAGAAGGACTTAGTGTCTATTTAGCGTCTTTGCAAGGAAAAGGGAGAAACTTCTCGGTTACATAAAAGTTTGTATCAAAATTCAAGAATCCGGATTAATTATAGCAGACTTGCCTTGTATCATTCAATTTGTTTGAATAGCTTTAAAGATTAAGCAGATCCAAGGCCTAACAGAACCAGAGCCAGTAAGACAATAGCTGAGATTTTCCTTTGAAACAAAATATACAGGTGGTTTCTGTGAGTTTCTGTGTCTATCTGCCCGGCTTTTTTATTTTTATGTCGTATCCAATATCACAGAACCTGGCAGTAGAAATCATATAGCAATTTGTGAAAGCTTGTTGCTGTTCTAGATATCATATAGTCTGTTCCACACCAGCAAAGACAAAACCAATGCCTTTACTCCTCGAGATTTCATTCAAAGGATAATGATCTCTGGTAACAAAATATTTGGCAGTAGCATTATTTAAAATGCACAGAGGAAATGTTTGTCCCTAATTCAAGGGACTGTGGTCACACAGTCTCTATTCACTTGGTATTTACCAACGAATGCCAAAGGCTAATCTACAAAAAGCCCAGGAACAGAGTTAAGTTTATCGCACTCCATCCTTAACCCATCCCATTGTAAGGGAGAAAAAAAAGTAATTACTGAATTTCTTTGTGGCCAGAGAACTTATAAACTCCGTGTTATACCCAGCAGGCTGTAATGGCTCCTTCGGTAAATATCTAATTAAGCGGTTGGGGTGGTGGTTTTTTTTTTTCTTTCACCGCATACTTTTGTGTTTTAAAATCCCTTTGCGTTAAACGACTTCTCGAGTTTTCCAAACTTCTCACACGCACAGAAGAGGGAAGTAAGAAAAAAAAGCAGAGGGGAGATTTCGGTCGTGGGAACGGGAGGCAGAGACGGGGATTTGCAAAGGCTGAAGGCAAATCCTCCCCGAAATCTCCATCTAAAACACCGCAAACCGCAGCCGCGACCTGCCTGGGACCGCTGGCTCTCTACACAGGGACAAATAAAACCAGCCCGAGGGGGCTGTCGCCTTTGGGGAGGTGGTGTGTAGGGGGGTTCGCTCCCCGAAAACCAAAAGCAGTTAAAACACCGCGAAGCACCCGGCCCGGCGGCGACCTGTTGGCAAAGCGACGGGTTTGCTTTTAATTGTGCAAATCCGGAATTTCGGAAGTTTTACCCCCCCTCCCACCCCGCTTCCCCCTCCGCGAGTCCCCGCGGCCGCCCGACACCGCGAAGCCCCGTTTTTCCCCCGCAGCACCGACGGGCGCTGAGCGGTGTCAGCCGACGGGAACGGTCGCGACTGATCCTGCTCGGTGATGCCGCGACGGTGCCCAGCGCCCCCCGGGATGGGGAGAAACTGTCCCGGGGGTGGGGTGGGAGAGGAGCCGAGCATCCACCCCGCTCCGCTTCTCTGCTTTAGGAGGGATGCTCGGCTTCGGCGAGGACCGCGGGGAGGTGAGAAAACTGCACATCTCCGGCCCAGAAAGCGCGGAGCCGGTGCCCGGGGAAAGCTACCTGCTCCGGGGAAGCGCCTCGCTGCGAGCCATGGGGACGGTCCCAGCCGCTGCCCACCTCAGTCCCAGCGGCCATCGCCTCCCCCGCAGCATCGCTGCTCCTCCGGGCACCCCGGGGACCCCCCCCTCTACCCTCCCGGCCGAGCTTAAACCCGGCGAGATTAATAGTTGTTTTTTTTTTAATCGAGCCACGTCGAGGTGCCGGGGCTGGGCTGGAAGGGGCTGAGCCGGGGTGATGGAGAGGTGCCGAGCCCCCCCCCCCCCCGAGCTCCCCCCTCGGTAAGGCGGGGGTCAGCCCCGCATCCCGGCTCAGCCCCGGCCGCCGAGCGCACCTACCCCGGCCCCGGGGATGCGGGTCTCTGCCCGCGGGGAGGGAGTCGGACCGGGGCGGCTCCTCCCCTGCGCCCCCCGATCTCTTCTGCCCCTTCTCCCTCGTTAGGAAAGTGTTAGAAAGTTGCTGAAGTGCGAAATGAGCCTGCGAAATCTCGTTGTCCTCATTAAACTCTGACAAGGAGGGTGACAAGAAGCAGCGGAGGGGAAACAATGCGGGCAGTGTTGGGGAGAGCCCCGGCCGGGGGCAGCCTTTGTGCCCGCCAACAAAAGCTCTTGTTTGCATGTGTTAAAGTCCATTAAACCGCGGCAGCCCCAGGTGCAAACGCCAGCCCGCAGCGCCCGCGCAACCTTCCGCGCCCGCTGAGCGGCGGCACCGCGGCTCTGCCCTCAAACACCGGTATTGTCGGGGCTGCGAACGGGCAGCGGACGGGGGCACGGCCCTGGCGGGGTGTGCACGCCGAGGCCCCTCTTAATGAGGGCCCGGGGCTGGCTCTTCATTAACAGGCGTGTAATGCAAACATGCAAACCTGGGTGGGTTTCGCTCTCTTTTTTTTTTTCTTGTGTGCCCCCAGATTTCTCCGTCCCCCGCCTCGCCATTAGTGGCAGCGAGGGCTCTGCTGCGGGAGGACGGGACACAATGTCGCCTATTGTGCTGCTTCACCCCCTCGCTGGAGGGGGACACGGACGGGACCCCGCAGCCCGGGGTCATGGCTGCAGGACCTGGTGTAAAAGAGCCCGGCCGATGTATGTGCCATGATTTGGTTTGTGCTCCGATGTGGCTGGTCGAGGTATGTCGGGAGGTTGTGAAATCAACAGATCCTGATAGAAAGTACCCCCAAGGTTAGGAGGACAGCAGTTTTCCAACTTCTGGTTTGAACAGCAGAATTCACCACAAAAGGTACAAAAGAGAGGGACTGTGCGAAGACAAACCGCAAAAAAAAAAGCCTCGCACAGGTCAAAGCCTATGAAAACAACCTCACCACAGTGTTAGCATTTCGTATGACTGGCACGGTGCTTTGTCCAAGAAAAAGTATTTCCAGGTTCTGTTGCAACAAGCCCACATCACTTTATCCCCAGTGGGTCTGCCTGGGATCTGCCCCACGGCTATTTTAAAATGTGCTGTTAATAACAATTCATTACAGTTGATAGAACTGGGAGACTTGCCTTTTATTTTGCAATTAGACATAAAGGCTCTGATCTGGCAAATGCTATGCGATGTAAGCATGCGAGTAGCTCTGCTGAAGTCATCTGGGACTGCTCATGTGCTTAACATTAAGCCCGTGCGAGTTTGCAGGATCAAGGCCTGAGACAGTATCTTCTTTAAGGTTATTTGTTTACCTGCTCTGTTCTCTATTTTCTAGATTCGTGACCGTGCCCTGCAAAACCATTTCTCTGGGAAGACCTGAAGTGGCTGGAGTCAGCTGGGCGCAGCTCTCAAGTAGCGCTATGAAGCCAAATGCTTCTTCCCGTAAACAAAAGTTGTTTGCAGGAGCTTGATTTGGGAAGACATTACGGCGCTGGGTACGTTGCATTGCAGACTGTTCAGCTGTGCAAGGCTGTGTGTACTGAGGCGTTAATGCAGAATCGTTGGGCATCGGGCCCAGAACAGATGTGACGATGAGTGAGAGCAAAGAGACAGGGAGGAAGGAGCAGAAGAAGAAAGCGCATTTTAGGCTCCTCGATTCCTGACCAGGCAACCACCGCTTCCAAAACCTGGGCACAGGGCCCCAAATGCCTCTTATCAAGAGAAAGTAGGAAGCAACATGATCTGTGGAGAAAACAAACATATTTGTTTTTTCATTTGCCAATCCTACAAACAATAGCTGTTTGTAGGGAAATAATCCTCAGGTCTGCGTCGCCAGATCAATGCAGGGAGTGGTTCCCATTGGCTCCACCGTGCCAGACACACTGAATGGTTTGTAATGAAACAGGTCCTGGAACTTTGCAGCACAGACACTATCTTAGTAGGTTATCGCGCACTTGTTTCTGTTCCTGCTCCCACTCTCCTCGTCTTCCAGTGCTAGGCCTGGCAGGGAGAAGTGAAGGCAAGAGGAACTAGAAGTCGTTTTAATATCAAAGGCTTCAAAATGTTCAGCTGGTTGTTATTTCCTTGCCACTAACTTTTTCGATTGACTTTTGGAGACAGGCAAAGTAAAGGGAAGGCCAGTCCTTGCGCCATCACAGTTTCATACCTATGATATGCATGAAGAAACTTAATTTGATTGAGGATTTTGCTTCATGAAGTAATTACAGTGCAAAGTATAAAAAGGCTGCCTATTGTCTTGAGCCACCAAAGTCCTGGTTTGCATTGTGAGGTCGTGTTTAGGACTACAAATGCTTACACAAATAGCATCTGCCAGTATCTCACACCTCTTCTCTTCACCTTTCTTGACAGATTTTGCAGAGGTGCAGAGGAATGGGGAAACAAACTCTTTGTCAGCACCAGATGTGTTAAAATGGAAGCTTTAACCTATAGGACATGAGAAGGGTGATAGAAACACTGGGAGAGTGCTGAAGTCATGGGGAAAGGCTGCTTCAAACTCCAAGATATGTCCAATGCCTACAACCCGTCTCCGCTAACACAATTCAGCACAGGTAAGGTTGGATTAACTTAAAAAACCCCACGTAATACATACGATTTCCAAAGGATCTGTAGGACAGCCTCATCTTTTTTTTGTTTTCTTTTTTGTTTGGTTGGGGTTTTTTTGTTTTGGTTTTTTTTTAAAGGCATCTCTCTGGATTCCAATCCTTTTGAAACTCCATGTCAATACTTTGATAAACTGCGTAGAACTCATCCTGGTATAAAATGGCAGACTTTTTCATTAATTTTGTGTGTCATTTGCAATGTCTTTCACAGCTGAAGGCAGCAGTTCAGTTATTATCATTTCTCTTTCTTGTTTTATATGGCAGCTGATCAGGTTTGTCTTCAATGAACGCAGCAAAAACCTGTGTAAAAGCCAAACTTTTAAGCAGCAGTAATGACCATTAGATAATTACATAGTTGTTTAGACAGGTAAATAAGCAAATAGGCACCTTTGTTACTGAATAGCTTCTCCCAATGGATGTCTAAGGGACTGTTTCTCCATCTTTGTATTGTCTGTGTCAGGAATAAAGAAGCCAGCTTGGTGAGAGGGCACCAGGCTGAGGGAGCTCACTAGACCCCATTTGTTTCTGGGGTCTGGAATGGATCTTGGGATTTTTCAGCTTGAAAATATTTGGAAAAACAAACCAAAACTAAACCCACTGGCAAAGACCTGTACCGCTCCCTTCAAATGGCCACCACAGATCAATTAAACAGTCCACTACTGCGATCAGGGAGCCTGTAAAATGTCACTCATACCGTAGTTCAAAACAATCCATCCTGCTGCTAACCCATATCAAGGCGAATTAGATCAAGAGTGATGAAATTTATGATTTTTAAATTTGCGTAGAAAAATGAGCACAAACCCTAGACAACTACCCATAGAAAACAAAGTTACAGGAATGGTAAATTTACAAAATCTGGCACAGAAAAATAAGAAAACTCCCCCATTAAAGTCACTGGGGAGCAATGCCCAGTCGGCTCCGCATTCTACTTTATCTGGGCGTTTAGGTGGGAGACCTTCAGCTCTGGCTTGTTGCGCAATCACAGGCGTAAGTTGAGCTCAGCGGGAGCCGAGCTCCGAGTGCCTGTCATCTGAAGTACTCAGACTGTAGGTGACTCACGTTGGGAATCCAAAATCACGAAGACCCTTTTTTTAATTCATCGCCGCCTGCCTCCTTTCCTCACTGATAACACAAGGTCAGCATCCTCTCCAAATTACTGGAAAAGGAAACGCTGCGTGTGAAACACCCAGACACTGCTGTCAGGAGCGCTGTGGAAAAACCATATGGAAATGAATAATTTTGTGCGCAAAGCACACTTTAAATAACAGGCAGTAAAAAGCCCCGTCGCTGCACATTGAACGAGAGGAGAATAAATCATGAGGGGAGCTGCTCTCTCAGGAGCAGCAACCATCACGGATGCGGAGTGAGGGGGATGCCGGTAGGGAACAGACATGGATAACTCAATTACAGCTCATCAGGATGCGCAAAACCAGGCAAATTCTGATGACTTCTGGCTGTTGAATACTGGAGTGGACCGCCTCAGCAGCCTCTTAGAGTATATTGTTTCACGCACGTATTTATGTTTGTGCGTGTATGTGCTTTGGGGTATATGTAAAATAAGCGGAATAAGCTTTGGCTCTGTGCCATGTTGACTACTCTACTCAGCTACGGGACTTCTGGTCAGCCTGAAGCACAGGCTGAGGTCTAGATGCAAAATATCATTGAAATATCAACTGATCAACTTGTATATCAGCTCCCAATGGCTACATCACTGTTGGCTGAACTAGGTTCAAACCATGGTCCTGTAGGTGAGTATCTGTCCCACTGCCAAATCTGTCTTCATCCATGGGGCAGGAGGCCAAAATTGTCTAGAACCATCTTGCTCTCTGGTGACCTGGAGATGCCTTCGATGATCTTATGAGGAAAGGCTGAGGGACTTGGGTCTTTTTAGTCAGGAGAAAAAACAGCTGAGGGGGGATCTTATCAATGCTCATAAATCCTTAAAGGGAGGGTGCCAGGGGGATGGAAACAGTCTTTTTTCAGTGGTACCCAGTGACAGGACAAGAGGTAATGGGCACAAACTTGAACATAGCAAGTCCCGACTAAACCTGAGGAGGTAGAGCACTGGCACAGGCCGCCCAGAGAGGTGGGGGAGTCTCCCACTCTGGAGACATTCCAAACCCACCTGGACACTGTCCTGTGCAACCTGCTGTAGGTGACCCTGCCCTGGCAGGGAGGTTGGACTAGATGACCTCCAGAGGTCCCTTCCAACCCTGACCATTCCATGATTCTGTGATTCTGTGATCCTCTGGATACAACCCCCCTGCGCTCCCAGTGTGGAGCCAAGACAGAAGACATGTAAACAGGAGCAGAGTGTATTTGGAGGAGGAGTTACCACCAGCAATATTCCCTTCATTATGGTTAAATGAGGCGGGGAAGTCTGAGAAATTAATTTCCACAGAGACCCTTGGCATCCATAGCAGATAGGGAGAGAGCTACATCATAGCATGAACATGTCGTGTGGCTGCTCTGGGCACAGACAGACAGACTGGCACAGAAAAGCGTGGTCAGGTCTCGTACATGGAGGCAAATTTAAGAGCATACATGTCTGACCCAACAGAGGAAAGGCAATCTTTGAGCTGACTGGCAGGGAAGAGCTGGTGTACTCACAGTCTAGAAACTTTCTGCGAGACAGGGCTCTGCCGAGACGCACAGCACCAGGGAATTCACAGCTATCGCAGTCGGCGCAGCAGGTTAAGGATACATATTGCAGACATCTCCGCAAACACTGCTGCAACCGTAGAACTTAACAGGGTGACTCAATAGTAATGTGACCTTTCATTAACAGACGCTTTTCCTCTTGCGTTTGTTTCTGACACATTCATCAACTGTTACAAACTTAGGTAAACTCCGTTTTTTCAGTGCTTCTGTCTGAATGGTGGCATGGCCCTCCTGGAGCATGGGAATGAATACAGAAGGTTTCTCACTTGTTCTGACTGGGGCTCTGCTGTTGCTTTTGGGGCATCTCCCGCTGAGGTCACCACTCAGCACTCGGGAGGAGTGAGCACTTCCACCTCTGTGGATCTGATATAAGCACTGGCGAGAGAGGACGCATCTCCTGAGGCTGCTGGAGTTGCTCCAGGTTGTGGTAGGACTGAGTTTGCCCAACAAGGGACCAGTCAGTGTCTGCAAAACTCTTTGACAGTGAACCGTTTTGTTACTCTTCTTGTGACATTTTTAAGGGCAATATTGCATACCGCGATATATATTGGTTAAAAGTTCATTATTTCAGCTCATTCATATGTCACTGACTCACAATTCATTCACTTCACACAACCTTTTAAAAGTCTTACACATCCCCAGACCCTGCGTGGGGAACTTTTGCCTTAGATATGTCTCACTCTGCACCATCATTAGCTCGAAGAAGCTGTAACGCCTAAAATAATTTTCCCAGGAATATCTTGTAAAAATCTTCCTCATGAGAGATAAGAGACAAGGTCATTCCACATGAGACAACCCACTGGAATGAATCTTTAGATACTGCTTGTCCTGGAACTTCTTGTTCATCTTTTTCCTCATCCAGATATTTTGTCCTCTAATTACAAGAGTACTTTCCACTTCAGCTGGGCGTTTCTGTGGGCGAAATACAGACAGAAATGGATAAATTCTATCTGTATTGTGCCACTTCTGTAAAGATTTCTTCCTTTCTCCCTGCTAATTGAGCTATCAAATTATTGCCTGCAGTGTTGTGATACATTATGGTAAAACCAGAAATGGCAAATTGTTAGAGGCCCAAAAAATTCTGTTGCCAGACCCCACCACTGGCCCTAAAATGGATCGGTGACCATGTCTTTTCCAGAGACAATAGACAGAAATGTCTTCCATCTCAGACTTTAACTTGCGCATCCTATCAGTCACCTTATAGTTTCGCTGTTGACATCGAAGGATAGCTTGGATCCAAACTCCTTTTTATTAGGGCCAGGATTACGTAGGGGTTTGGGAGGTTCTTCAAGCTTTGGTGCTTTTGTAGGTTTCGTGGGAAATAGCAACTGGACACTTAAAAATGGACAATTTAGTAATGAACATTTCTGTTGTTGTAATGTATGCCTTTATTTTCTGAGAATGCTCATTGGATTCTGCCATTGCATACAAGGATACTCCCACAACTTATTTATAACGGAAGCACCTTCCCATATGAACAGAAAATTTCATCTTGCTGCTGCTAGGCAGGATGAGTCCTTCAGTATTACAGTTCAATAGAAATTGGTTCAGTGATTTGTCAGGTAAAGATGTGTAGATTGTGGGGGGAAAAAATGTTCCTTGGTGATATTGGCAGCTCTCAGGAACCAAGCACCACCAGATAGGTTTTCACCTGGGCAGAGGACCTCCAAGAATATCCCGCAAGCTGCAGGAAGTGGGGTTTGATTCATCAGTGGTACTTTCCCTTCTGAATCAGCACTAACTGTTATGCCTCTATGATATCACAGGCGATCTGCCTTTGGAAGCGCCGAGTATTTTTAAGCATTCTAACAGCAAAGTGCTGACTATTGCTGGGGATTACAGATTCTGTGAAACATTTTGTAAGATAACTTCTGGCATCCTGCCACTTGTTATATGGAAAATATGTTGTATTATCTTCCATGTGTGTGTGGGTGTAAGGGTGCTCCTAGTGTCCTGGCCCCCAGCCTGCAAAGACTTACACATATTTTATTCAGAATGAAGTTAAGCAATACATAATGAACTTGTTCAGGCGCAGAGCCTAGATCTGTCACTTTAGACATGTTCCATATCCTTTAGGACTTCTTGAAAGACAGCATCTTTCTCGATGTCCTGAGTATGCTACTATGAACGCTGTGCTGGAGGTTGACTGTATGGGGGACAAATATGTTGGTTACCATTGCAGGAAGTTTCAGCTGAAGGGCCTGGTCCTGGCCTGGTGGGCTGAAGTCCTTTGACTGGGATAGTCAAACTGGGGCGGTCAAACTGGTCCCAGACTCGTGTACGCACACAGGATGTAGAGGAGCTGCTGTCAGCCACACATCAGACATTTGATGTAATGCTTCTTCCTTCTCTTCCTGACCAGCCCTGGAAAGCTCTGCAGAGTCACTGGGTGAAGGATGGGGTAAGGAAGTCAGGGTGCCATGAACAGCAGAGAAAGGCCCTTGCAGCTGGAGGTAGAGGGTGTAACATGACAAGTGAGGGGAGAACCTTCCCGACACCATGCCTGGGGAGAGGCCGGGTATTCCTGTGGGGATCCATGCAAGCGTCCTCTTGTGTCTGACTTCTGGGTAGATCTTGGTGGGACACAGAGGCAGAAGGCAACAGAGGGCACATCCTCGCCCACCCAGCCTGCAAGAAGCCAAGCTCTTCTCCCCGAAGCCCGGCTGGTGGGGACAGGCCCCTCTCCTTCACCGCCCTCACCGGGGGTGAGGCTTGGACAGACTGGCAGCCAACTTTGAGCTGAGGGGTCCGCAGCCTGGAGGGCCTCCCCCCGCCACAGCCCTGCAGGGAGTCCTGAGGGGAGTCCAGAGGGGAGCCATGAGAGGAGTCCTGCAGGGAGTCATGAGGGGAACCATGAGGGGAGCCCTGACAGAAGCCTTGATGTAAGCCCTGAGGGGAGCCCTGAGGTGATCCCTGTGGGAAGCCCTGAGGTGATCCCTGAGGGGAGCCCTGTGTGGAGCCCCGAGGGGAGCCCTGTGTGGAGCCCTGTGGGGACCCCTGAGGGGAGTCCTGAGGTGATCCCCGTGGGAAGCCCTGAGGTGAGCCCTGAGGGGAGCCCTGAGGGGAGCCCTGAGNAGCCCTGTGTGGAGCCCTGTGGGGACCCCCACCATGCAACCTGGGAGTCCTCCTGAGGGGAGCCCTGAGGGGAGTCCTGAGGTGAGCCCTGTGGGGAGCACTGACAGAAGCCTTGAGGGGAACCTTCAGGTGATCCCCGAGGGGAGCCCTGCGGGGAGCCCTGAGGTGATCCCTGAGGTGAGCCCTGTGTGGAGCCCTGGGGGGAGTCCTGAGGGGAGTCCTGTGGGAAGCCCTGAGGTGATCCC
>VUYV01000035.1:1195564-1235362 GCA_008711295.1 Anarhynchus alexandrinus | reverse complement strand
CGGCGCCCGGCGCGCGCCGCTCTTAAGGCGGCGCGGCGGGCTGTCAGCGGCAGAGGGCGGCGCGGGTTCGACGGCGCGGCCATGGCCGCCCTCAACGGCGCCGTGGAGAACGGGCAGCCTGACAGGAAGGCGGTGCCGCCGCCACTGCCGCGGCCCCTGCGGAGCCTGGAGGTGAAGTACACCAAGGTGAGCTGGCGAGGGGAGGCGGGCAGCGGGCTTCGCCGTGGCGTCGCTGATGCTTGGTGGAGTCAGGCTGGTGTGAAGTATTTTCCTTTTTTAAATATGAAATTTTTTCCCCTCACTGTCATTTTTGTTACTTTTTTTTTTTTTTTTTTCTAATTCCTACTGCTTCCCTGGGCAGGAGGCTGGTGGGGGTCTAAGTGTGGTTGAGTGACTGGAGCAAGCAGATGGCTGTGGCATTTCTAGAGAACCTGCTGTTGCCCCAATCCCTAAAGCCCAAGAAACCAACTTTTTCAAAAGAAAAACAAACAAAAAAAAACCCCTAACCCAAACTTGTTGTGCAGCCCCAGGTGCCCAGGGGCTGCAGGCAGGCCCCGGTGCGGATCAGCGGCAGGCCTGCGGTGTGAGGGCCGTGGTGCCACGCTGGCCTGTCCCCTCCCGGTCACCCTGACCGCCATCTTCCCGAGCGGCGCTCACAAACACACCCAGTAAATGCCGTCAGCATCACGTTGGCGCTCAGCGAAATCGGATTTGGATGGGGTGAGCCTGGGCAGAGGCGAGAAGGGGTTTATCCGCGAGGAAGCTGCTTGGCCGGGTTGTGCTCAGCCGCCCTTGACGCAGCGTGAGGCTCCCCTGCGGCGGGATGGGGCCCTGCAGGGAGGGGGGTCAGTGCCAGGGGTGGGTTTGGGTCCCAGTGAATGCGGGTGGTGTGGAGGAGGGCCAGCGTCCGGCGGGACTGGGCCTTGTGAAGGGGCTCTGTGACGGGACTGGGGCCACCCCACAGCTGCTGAAGAGCAGTGGTGTTCTCGCCTGTCTTTTGGTGGCTCTCCGTCCCAACAGAGCTCCACCATGGCCTCCCCACGGGATGAGGAGTTGGGCAGCAAGCCCACGCAAATCCACACCTCTCTGCTCTCCATCAAGCTTCCCTTTAAAGAGTCACTCCTGACTTTTGGAGTTTAAGCGAAGGCTCCTGAGCTGGATAACTCTGTCCTTCAGAGGTGAGGCTGGTGTGGAGCTGAGTACCGCTGCAGAAATCCCTGCTTCCGAACACAGCTGTAGCTCTGCGATAGCCATATCGCTTTTTTGTTCTGCAACAGCCTGACCTGCCGTCTTGTGCAGTGGGGAAAATATCCCGGCTGGTTACACTGCTAGGCAGTGTTGACTGCCATAATTTGAACTATGTGGCTGGACTAAAAGACTTGGAGGGGCTGAATAAGCATATTAATTACTGTTACATTTTTGTATTAAGTATTTAAAAAAAAAAAAGCAAAACTTGAAGTTCATCCTCTTGCAGTGAGAGGGAATAAACAGCGATAGCTTATCCAGTGAGATGTTGATTTCAATTATGCATCCAAAGTACTGAAACAGATTAGCAATTTGTGGTAATCACTGGACTAGATTAATTTGTAGCATCCCAAATTTATCTACTTTTTCTTTGTAAGATAAACTTGTCATTTAGCAGCAAATTGGATCTGCAGCTGCTGATTGCAGAATGGCGTAATGCTGCACAAACAGCTCCTTCCTGCGTCCAAAATGGACACGGCCATTAGAGTTCTTCTTAAACATCCAAATGTTCTGGTTTTTGTTATTTTTATTGTTGTGAACACTTTTAAATACTCCTTAGGGATCTGATCCTGCAGCCATGTATGTTTTAATGCACGCAGGTTTTATTCTCCAGAGTTTTGCCAGAGACCCTGTGCACTGAAGGTATCGAGGTAGTCTCTTAAAAGGGGAAACCAATGTTAATTAAAAGTGTGAATTTGACATTTGGTCTGATGCTCCCGGTGCATCTGAGAAAATAATGAGCAGCACTCAGTTTTCATAAAACTGCAAGGGGTTTTCTAAAAGCTCTGAGTTTCACCAGATGTTTACAGCTGACGGCACACTTTCCTCCGCTTAGCAGAGATTTTTATTTTCAGTTCTACTAGTTACAGTGCTGGGGGAGAGGAAAAAATTTCAACAAAGATCTTGCTTATAGAGCAGCTTAATGCTTGTCATGGATGTGTGATGGAAGTGATCTGTCCACAATTCTGTGTATCGAATCCTGGGTATGAAGCATGAACGGCTGATACGCTGCTCTGTTTAATTTCAACTCCTGGCACCAAAGACTCGGGCTATGTGGTGTGATTCCCAGAATGATGCCAGCATATATGTTGCATTTAAAACAGCCTGATCCTGTCACTCTTGTGTTTTACTACTTCTTATAGGAACACTGCTTTCCCATCCCAACCCTTTCACATAGAATTAATGTTGAATGTGGAGGAAAAACGGTATCCTTTACCAATCCTTAGTTTGTGAGCATTATACTTGATGCTGTAATCTTACAGTTCCTGTTGTATCTCCCACGTTTATAATGTGACTTTCTTCATTAGTGAAACAAAGGAGAACTCAAGTTAAAATGTGTAAATGTTAAAATGCAACGCTTGAATAATAGAAGTAGTTTGGCAGCATTAGTGTTAAGTTAGTTAATATTTCTAACATTGTATCTTTTCTTCACTTGGCAACATTTTTGGCAAAATTTTCTTTCTCAGCCTGTCTGAAACAGGTGGGTCCAAAAGTGCAGCTTCTACATCAGTTACTTCTCAGATGCTTTTCTGCAGAAATAGTAAGGAGAAACTCCTTTCAGGAAAAAAGCTGCCCAAGGAAAGAAAACTATGACCCAAAGCAGTGGGAATTTCGAATGTAAGGGATGCAACATTAATCTCCTGGTGGTGTGTAGAGACTCATAAACAAGATTGCAATTGTGGATGACTTCCAAGTAAAAGTACTAGCTTACAGACACTAACAGGCTACTAATAAAGATTACTTCATCTAATCTTACTTAAAGTATATTTATAAAATCTAACACTGCCAAGTTAGATCACAGTGTGGATAAGATGCATGTTGAATCAATTAATTGTATATAGGTATTCATGTTCTGTTTACAGCGAGTAACAACACTCTAGTATTTGATGCATTTTCAGTTACGCAATGTTGGGACTGTTTGTTCTTACTCTGGAAATGCAATATTTTGAAACACTTAAATCTTGTCACAGACAACTCCAAGTGATGTGGGAGGCTTGATCTAGCCTGTGACAAGGCATGGTGGGGTAGAACTGAGCCAGTACTTACCCTCCTCTAGTCAGTGCTTGGCGGGGGGGCAAGTCGTGGAAGTAGCCCAGGGCAGGATACAAACAACCAAGTTATATTGTATGCTGACATTTCATTTGTAGCCTGCAACAAGGGGCTCCTTTTGCCTGAACCATACGAGTTTCTCTTGGTGTCTGCTTGCTGTTCCCATGGAGATGTATTTCAAAAAATGTCTGTTTCTCATTGCCAAATTATGGTGTTATACTGTGTGGGCCCCATCCTCTGTCTTCCTCTTGCTCAAAACTAACTGGGTGCACGAAGGCTGTTTTGTCTGTTCTCTGGCTCAGGTTCTAGTTTGGATAAATGCTGCCTGTATTGCAAACGGTCTCCCTGGGAGAGAGGCTGAACACGCTTGACTCTGCCATCAATGGAAATTGAAGAGCCTTAGGACCTTTGAGGAGTAATTTTTTCTTTTTTTTTTTTTGCATTGTCTACATCAGTTTTTTTTATTTCTCCTCCCCACCCCGCTCCCCTTGCTATCTCTTCAGATATTTATTAACAATGAATGGCACGAGTCTACAAGTGGAAAGAAGTTCCCCACCTACAACCCTTCAACGCTGGAGAAAATTTGTGACATTGAAGAAGGAGACAAGGTAAGTATTGTAGGAAAGGCAGTGCAAAAGACCGTTTCCAGGGGACTTCCTTTCATAGGGAAGCACACAGAGGAAAAGCTGTTTTTTAATGACAACGTACATCTGGCCAGACTATGAGCTGGAGGTCTGGGACACTAGATGTGCTGCTCAAAAATTACAGGGGGTGGGTGGGATCTCTCCTGTCTGGCTCAGCAGAGTGACTTTCCCTGGTAGGAACTGCCTGCCGAACACTGTCAGAGGAATGAGATTCAGCATTGTTCTAATGTTATAGATTGGAAAGAAGCAGCCACTCTGAGGAAATAGCAATGATGGTGTATGTATGTCCCTGACAGAACTTAAGACTTGTGCTGGGAGTGGTTTATACACAAGTTTCATGGCAGCCTGTTGGAGACACTGAAGTGAAACTTGTCCTTTTTTAAACACAATCGACAAATAACCTGAGTGCTTGGGGGAATTTAAGCTCAGTCACGCAAACACTGCCCACTTTCTGCTAGAGCTGTGGTACTGCTTTTCCAACTGGTATCATGGGTTCTGGCCTCCTGCACAAATGTGGCAACTCTCAGTTAAAACCAAACCAGCGTCTCAAGAACTTTTGCAGTCTCTGGCCCTGGTAAGCTGTAGATTAGCCTGGAACATAACTGCTTGGGTTTGGTAATACTCTGAGGTGAGGAACAATCAGATGTGACGTGTCTTGTCCAAAACAGCTCATCATGTATGGGTCAACTGGCCTGATCTACGGGAAGGAGCTGGCCCAAGAGCTGGCTTTTTGCAGTATGTCATGGGAAGGTGATTCACAGCTCCTCTGCTGTACCAGGGCTTTGGCTGCTCACTGCTGTGGGCAGTAAGTAACAGGCAGTGTGGGCATTTCTGCCTGTACTATGGTATCTTTTTCTTGGTATCTAAGCTTGCCCAACACTTGGGGGCCCAGTGCCTAGTTTCCAGCCAGGTAGCTGCCTTGGGGATCCTTTCATAGTAGGAGTGATACTAGTTGAGCAAGGACAATGTGTTTTCTGGTGTTATACTGTATAGAGCCTGACCCTTCTGGAGATGGGAGCAAACTTGCTTGGCAATACAAGTCTCCAGCCTGCATGCAAATAGTGTGTAAGGTAGATGTTCTTCTCGGATGGCACTAAAACAGCCTCTGAGACCTATTGCCATGGGGGATCTGTGCATCCACAGGGCAATTACAGATTGAGGCAGAACCAAACACTATGTGTAATTTCTTTATACTAACAGGGTAGGACACAACTGTGTTTAATTGAAGTGGCATGTAAACAGTGGAATTGAAGCTAGCTCTGATGCAACTGTATTCTGCTAGGCAGAAACCATGACGTAGTTATTGTTCCCTGAGCTAAGTGTCTCCTCAAGCAGTTACAGAGCATTACATGAGTATTTCAAGCCTGCTTCTTAATGACTTGGTTAAAGAAAATTGTTATGCAGAACTAAAAGGCCAGTTTTGCAGCTTGCCTCCTTGAGACTTGTCTCTGCCTGAATTCAAGGATAACTTTAAGCTTCTAGCTTGCAGGAGAGTTACTGTAAACTATTCCTCGGGGCCAGTCAGTGGAGCCCTCTGCCCATGTATACTCAGCGTGGGTGGCTGACTCCTTGGTGCATAGAATAATTGCAGGCAAGGATGTAAGTTAGCTGTACCTTGGGTGCTGAAAGCTTCTTCTTTCACCCCTTTACATCACACTTTTCTAAAAAAATATATAGTTTTTTGCTCTAAGCAGGCTTTTGCAAGGGACTGAGTGGGGTTAGATCTGAATCTGGGTTAGTTATAAAGCAGAGTCATGGGTGAGAAGCATCCCAAACTAGCTCTTTGGCTACTCATGACAGCTGACTATGTCCTGCTGTCCTCTGGCAGACTGAGTCCCCTGAGGCTTCCCGTGCCCTGGCTGAACATCCCCTCCTAGGTCTGTAACTCCAGTCTGTTGGAGTTACTACACAAAGTGGTGAGTTGTGTTTGGTGGTGCTTTCCAGTGTCTTGTCCCCACGTGCCACCATACTTGATTGTGCTGGTCAGTACTGCCGCAGGGGTGGC
The DNA here is from genome assembly GCA_008711295.1 of Anarhynchus alexandrinus. Taxonomy (NCBI): domain Eukaryota; kingdom Metazoa; phylum Chordata; class Aves; order Charadriiformes; family Charadriidae; genus Anarhynchus; species Anarhynchus alexandrinus. The sequence continues at coordinate 1,229,419 of VUYV01000035.1, read as the reverse complement.
AGTTCCTGGTACCGGCTCTAGCTGTGCTCTGCCACGGTTGGCTCTGCCTTCACAGCAGACTGGGAGCAGGACTCCAATTCCCTAGCCCTGAACAGAAACCTGCCCCTCCCTGGCTGTGCAGAGTGTATTTTGCTTAGGCTGCACGTGAGGGGTGGGAATTTGGCAGCTGATATCTCAGCGATGACAATTTAGTCTGTTGCTGAAACTTGGCCAATGCTTTATGAGGCTAGGAGCAAAGGTTTTGTTGTTTGTTCTTTAGTTACAGAATTTAAGACAGAATTGCCCTTGATGGGATAGTTGGGGGATAAAGGAAAGTCTTGTGTGGAAAAAGAAGCACTGAAAATAAAATGGCAAATGCTTCCACTGGATGCTTGGCGGCTTTTTGCCTCCCAAATAATGGCTTAGTGTCCAAGTGTTTGCCAGATTGATAACAGAGAAGGAATAACTTCCTCCATTAGACCTCTGCCTCTGGTGAATAATGCAGCCCCAGAACTTCCACCCTGTCTTGGTCTTACCATGTGAAGGCAAAAATACTTGCACCACTGGCATATCTCTGGTGCTGTCAATAACACTTGAAGACAGGATTTTTCTCCTGTACTCCTTCCTCAAAGTGCCCAGCTCAGCTGGCTGCCACAGAGAGTGGGCAGCAGGCCCACAGCTGGGACTCTTGAGCAGACTTGACGCTGTAGAGCCTCTGTCATGATAATTTCTAAGCAGTTCACTCTCCCATGTGGCTCTTTGAAGGGTTGTAAGAGGGTTTTGCTCACAATCATCCTGCCCCCCTCAGATTGCAGTGGCAGGCTGAGGTAAGAGGGTGCAGGAATCTTGTTCCCTACAGCAGACTTGAAATGCCCTCAATAATGGTTTTGGACACTTTAGGCTCTTAAGGTGCTGTTTGTAGCTCTTTTGAACTTGGGTTCAAAAGTTAGAGCAATGCAATGTGTAGACTGTTTGCAGGGGAGCAGGTCTGAGAGCCTCTTCTAATTCAGAAACTGTGGCATGCTCATGCCCTATGTCAGAAAAGTGCCTTTCCAAAGATGTGCACAGTGGAGGCTTTTCAAAGAAGTTACTGATTGAATTGAAGAAAGATGGCCTCCACTGGGTGTGCTCCATCCCTGGTGTGTCTCCTTACTGGCCAAACTGAAGCAGTGTTGTGCACACTGAGCCTGAAGCAGAGCACCCTACTCACAGAGGGAATGGAGTGGTGGTCTCAGCTGTGCTCTGCAGCCTGCTGCTGAGGCAGGGGGGAGGAAAAAGGGGCAGGATAGAAATGGAGCGACGATGAGCAGGACTTGAGATAGAAGAGGAAGGTGGAGGAGGTAGCTTAGAACAAAGAACAGTGTGAGTTTGTTCAGGGGAAAATGGTATGTGGTTGTGTAACTGGGGGTTGTATCATAATGCAAACATCCAGGGTGGGTATGAAGGTTTGTGGGCATTTCCCAACGCTGCAATGCTTGACTTTGCAATCTTAATATTCTCTTAGTGGAGCTCTTTATGTAATACTCAGTAAATCTGTATAGATCAGAACTGCGCACCAGGATGCATGGACCTCCTCCTCTTTGTGGTTTTGTATACCACAGCGTGTCCCTGGCACCTTGACAGTTACGAGTCTCTGTCACGCATTGTGCCTACCTATTGCAACATGCCTGCAATGAACATGCCATTCAGACTCCCCTAATGCCTAGTCATAACAGGATGGATTAAGAATGGCATTTCAGCCTTTCTGAAGAATTTCCTTGTTTTTGCTGGTCTCTCAGCCCTATTGAGGCTGTGCAGGCTCATAAGATCTCACTTGGTGGTGCTGCCCCTGAGGATGTTTTGGGAAAGCCTTTTTGCTTGTGTAGTAGTGACTGCAGTCTCCAAGACGCTATGTGCACCCAGCATGTCTGAGAAAAGATGCAAGAATGAAGACAACTAGTATTTGCAGGAGGGCTTAGGTGTTCCCATGTTTAGAGGATGGGGAAGATCTGGGCATGCAGTGAAGGCCCACACAACCATCTCATCCCTGTTCCTGTGAGTGGCAGACTGATGGGAAGTCCCTCACTACCAAGGGCATGCTGCACTGTGGTCTGTGCCACTGCGGACCCAATGTTCTGTACATCAGTGCTCCCAGCCTGATCACAGAAGCTAATTAATTGCTGCTAAGGGAAGACTTGTTTAAACCTGACACATCTCTTGTGTTTCTCTGTCTGCTTTGTCACGTAAAATATTGCCTTCTTTCAGCTTGAGTCTTCATTCCAGCAGGCAGGATGGGGAGTACATAAGCATGCAGTGGTTGGTGCTGCCTTCTGGTTTTTGTGATGTGTCAGTCTGGATGCAGATCAACTCAACTGAAGCAAACCATTCTGAAGGCCTGTTCTGCCTGTGGGTGATGGGCCCCAGGCAGGACACAGCCACTGTTTGCAGGCAGGTGGTTGCTACCTCTGCCTCACCAGTGCCCTTGCTTGACCAGAGCCATTCTTAACCCCTTGTAACAGCACAAGTTTCCTCCAATGGTTTCCCCATCAGTGTCCTTCCAGAAGGGTGTGTTTTCCTGGCAGTATAGGTCAGACTGTTTTAAAGCTGTGTATTATTCTTGTAAAGAAAAGGAGCCAAACTTAATGTAAGGTGCCATTTCAGTGGATGATGACTTGCTGTTTTCTCAATGAACATTTGCTGTAAGAAGGCGACATTTCCCCCCCATAACATTTCTCTTGGTTGAGCACCGCACATTTCCCCATGAGGGGAAAATGGCCAGACCTTGTTGCGTCAGTGCAGAGGCTTGCTCTGTAATTGTATCCAGATAAGACTTGAGATAAGACATAAATGACAGCAACTGGTGAAGTGCTATGTGGAACAATCAAGACCTGAAAGCCTCCCTCCTTTCCCACCCCCTTGAGCCACATATTGTGGTGAGGTGCAAGTTCTTCATCAGCTGAAGTGAGGCACGAGCTGTGCCAGACATCACGTAGAACAGGATTCTGTCCAAAGCCAGGGCGAACTATGCTTTATGTATGCTTGGGATACAGCCTTGGCCTCATGGATGTTGATGGCGTTGTTCCCATTGACTTCACTGGGTCAGGAGCTTGCCCTGAGCTTCACTTTTTTAATCAACATATGTGGGAAGCAGGGAAGAGTTTAGAGCATTCTGTGGCCAGAGCAAATGCATGAAGCTTCTCTGGGGGTTGTGGTATGGGGAGAGAGGGAATTTGCTGCCCGCATGAGTAGTAACTTGGGTAAACAGGGTTAGATTTGGTCCAGAGCATGGTAAAGCAGTTGGGAGACAATGGGAGAGTGGCACTAAGTCTGTGTAGGTGAAATGCCTTTGTCATAGCACTGAACAACAAAACCCTTCCCATCTGGTGGTACTGTTCTGGAAGTGTAATCTAGGATCTAAGGGAGTTTTGCTTTTTTTTTTTAGTGTGTTAACTGTTACTGGCATGGGTTCTAGTGGGACTGGATGGTGGGTTCTGAGCTGTGGTTGTTCCCCTGGATAAAACCATGATCTCTTTCATGGGGGATTTTCCTTCCCACACTTGTTCAGAGGAGGATGATTCATGCAGGCCAATGGCCTGTCATGCTTAGGGAAGCTGTAATGGGAACAGAATTGGGATTTTTTTTTCTTCCATCCTTCCCCAGTGTCACTTACATCCTGTATCGGCAGGAAAAGGATCCTGGATTATTGTATAAACAAACTAGTTGCATAAAATTATCCTTCAAAGACCCTATTTCTGACCCTAAGGTTGTTTATAAGCCCAGTCCAAACACAAAACTTATTTCAGGCTTGGGTCCAAATCCAGGAGTAAAATGACAGTGGTTTTGTCAGACAACTTGATTTTAGCCACCACAGCATCATCTAGGAAGCAGCCTCATGGGATTTCTGTGCCGTTGTCCAACTTCTTCCTTGTAACCTAAGGTTTTCTTGTGTATGTGACTCCTCTAGCCTGATGTGGATAATGCAGTGGAAGCAGCGAAAACAGCATTCCAAAGGGGATCTCCATGGAGACAGATGGATGCCCTAAGCAGAGGACGACTCCTGCACAAGCTGGCTGATCTTCTCGAGCGAGACAGAGTCATCCTGGCAGTAAGTACTGTGAGCGGTGATAAACCACCAACAGTTGGCTGATAACTCAGCTCCAACTCTCTGATTTTGCTGTGTCCATATCTACCTAATGTTTTTATTTTCTCTCCCTTCATGAAGGGCAGAAAAGTCCATGCAAGAGTCATGGCTTATCTTTGTCATTCTGCAGGATGACTTTAGGTGTCTCAGAAGGCTGTTCTTCTGTATAGTTGACAACTTCTTCAAAACTTTAGTTAATGAAGTGATTACAGATATTAATACTTAGATTTTCAAAGCAATAAAGATATTCTTTCTTAGCTTGTTATCAATGTTCGTAGCTGTCTCCCAGTTCTAAACTTAAAAAGAAAACAAAACAAAAACCTCAAAACAATCAACAAACAAACAACATAAACCAAACAACAACAAAAAAAACCCACAACAACCCCAAACCACTACAACTGACTTGGTCCTTCTTCATTACATAAATGCAAGGCTGGTTTGACTTCTTTGCAGATTGCTTCCCCTAAAATGGGGGGCTGGAAAGAGAATCTTTCTCTTGCTGGATGTCATCCAAAGTTTAAAATGTTTGTAAGTGGGAGCTATTTCTTTCCCTACTGGCTCAGGAAAATCTCTTTATAGCCATGAAGCTGTGTTAACTTGGACTTCTGCACTGAAGAACTATTGCTAATGATTCCCCATCCTGTCCTGAAGGACTCCTTCTGGTGCAGAACGAGGGGAGCAGGACCCAAGCTAAAATGTGCTGCAGTTGGTGAAGCCTTTAGACTCTATGGGCCTTGGACATCTTTCCAAATCACGCCCACAGATCCCAGCATCTCTCAGCTTAGAGCTGCTGTCAGTCCATATCTAAGATCTCGGACCTGAGCACTCACCAGTGCAATGCTGCACTTTGGCTCTGCTTATCTTCAGGGGAATGGCATTTGTGACATTTGGTGCTGTTAGATATGTTTAAGTTTCTGAGCTGATGTCCCACTGAGGTCAGTAGGACTTAACATACCCAGGATGTGCTTAGGAGCCTGTACTTGCATGACTATTTTGAACTGGATCTTTCTCCAACACAGTGTCTCTTAACCACATGACAGCCTCCAGTTTCAGCAGGACAAAACCAAAAAAATCCAGGTCTGAAGGCAGTTCTGGCCAGCAAATAAAAGAGAAGAAAAAATATATGTGTGTGAATACACCCTGTTCATTTTCTGGTCACTTTTTGATGTGACTTCAGAGGACCCTCCTTTTTCCATAAACCAGGACACTCATTTCAAGCTTTCTGCTGTCCTTCTGATCTAGGAAGGCTTGTTTGGCATTGTTACTTTCACTGCAGAAAACCAGCCGTAGCTGCCTTGGCTGCATGCTAAGTAATGACTTATAAAAATCAGTTGTTTTAGCAGACGTTCAGAATGGATAACAATCCTAGTCATTCCAAAGGGAATGTCTGTTCAAGTGCTATTTGGACCCTAGTGTCTGTGGAAGATGACAGGGTATGACTTCATATGTAAACAAAGATGTTTCAATCTACCAAGGGATAGTACTTCCTTTATGGATGTGCTGGCCATTTGCACCAATATCCCATTTTATGACCTGAGTATGGAACAAAGCATTCACTGAGCTAATGTCCAGAACAGTGAGAAGGACACAGGCTGGGACTGGACTTCATTTAGAGCTGCGCAGCTTTAGTGAAGCAACTTCTTCCTTGCCTTAGTCTCAGCACAGATCTGAGCCCAAAGGTTACTTTACCAGAACTCTGTAAAAAATGTGTTTTCTATCATCCTGTGGACAAAAGAGGCTTTTCAGAGGTTGGTTTTAGGGCTATGAAGTAGAAAAAATAGATTTCCAAATAAAAGGAAAGTGGGTCCGACTGATTTCAGTGACACCATCTGGAATCCAGAACATCTGTGTCGGAGGGTCAGTTACGGTGAAGTCATGACACTCCCATCATTTCTGACCAGTGCCCCAGACCACAGTCCTGTATCCCACCCACAGTCACCTTCTTGGGGCTTTCAGAAGATGCGCTTTCATTGCAATTGCGAACAAAGCAACTTCTGTACACATCAGGGTTATTGGGTCTAGTCTCCCTTCTACCTTATTTGTATTAGCAAGCTCATTCCTTGAATAAAAGGGAAGGAAGGAAACCCCATGTCTGCAGCACGAGGCAAAATAAAATTGAGAAAGAGTTTCTCTAAAAGCTTTTTTTTTAAGAAAAAACCACTGACCTGTCTGACAGCACATGCAATTTGCTTTTTTTCAGACTCTGGAAACAATGGACACAGGAAAACCTTTTCTGCAGGCTTATTTCATTGACCTGGAAGGTTGTATAAAAACACTTCGATACTACGCTGGATGGGCTGATAAAATTCAGGGCAGAACTATCCCAGTGGGTAAGTTCCTTCAGACCCAGTTTCAGAGCTGGCATGGGATTAGGCTTGAGAGGGTGGGAGGGAGGCCTGCTGCGAGGGAAATGCATGGAAAGGCAAGATTCTGAAAACCTGCAAAAATAGCCTTGCATTTCCTTTCTATCTCAGGATGCATTTTAAGGAGATGTGTTTCAAGATTTAAACTAACGGGAGAACAATGTGAATACCTGGATAGATCTCTGGAAAATAATGGATGGGCTCTTTTGTTGCCTTTTTAACAGAGAAACCTTTTTGGTTTAAATTCAGGCTAATTCTCAAAGAGAAAACCCCACATGTTATAGGGGAACTTAATTATTAGGTATCACTGAAATTAATTAAGGTGCCAGAGAGTGGAAGGACAGAGGTTTCTAGGGAGAATTGTATGAAGGCAGCAGAGCTTGTGCTGTCCTAGATGTCACAGGGATGTGGCAGAGGGTTGATGTGGAATCCACCAGTGCCTCCCAGCTCACAGATGTTCCTGCATCCCTGATGGTGCTGGCTCACAGATGTTTAGGGAGATCACGTAGTGCATTTTTTTAACTTTTATTAAAGAGAAGGTCTGAGAAGTTGACTCCTCTCAGGAGCCAAAGCACTGAGCTCTTGGAGGGACCCTGACAAGTTTTCTTACACTTGAAAGAGGTTTTTCAAAGTGTTTCCTAGGCTGCAGAGCAAGAGCAGCCACACCACACTGTTGTGGCAGGGACAGAGCGAACACTTTGGCTCAGCTATATAAATTCAAATATGGTTTTGAGGAGAACAAGTTAAGACAATGGATGTCCATGTGGCATGAGGAGCAATATGCTGTATTTTCAAAATTAGCCTATTTTGTCCCTGCATGGGGGTGATCCCTGAGGCTGTGTGAAGGACAGGCGCTGCAGACAAAAATTAGTCAGCAGAGGAAGGGCTCTGAAGGGCTGAACTAGTTCAGCCTGTGCAGTCAGCAAAGGGAGCGGTGTCAGTCATATAAACTGAGATCTGTCACCCTCATTCAGAGTAACATGAAGCTTTGCTTGCCTGGACACTGCTCGTTGGTCCTGATTTGAGATCACTTCCAAAAACTGTTTGTGTTTGCTGTCAGATCTTCTCAATGAAACTAGGTTTTTGGCAAGAATGAATTTGTAAGGAAAATGTCCTTCTTGCTTTCTCTTTGAGAGAGTAATAGTATTTTAAGATGAATGTTATTACTTTACTCCCAGAGTTTCATCTTTTTGTGATTTATTACCAGAAGTGCTGTTCCTGTTACACTGAATATGATTCCTGTACAAAATGGGTTTAAAAACTCTCCCCCTCAGGGAAACAACTGCTTTGCTTTTTTCAGTGAGACACTATCTGAATAAAATTTGTGCTTGCTCTTCAGTGTGGTAGGGAGTTATCCACCACCTTAGCCTCAACACAGGGACAGTAAGGAATTGAACCCCTGGTTTTAAAATGCTCCACCGTGAGTGTAAGCAGTGTTTGGCTTTTGAGCTAATACAACACCTATTCTCAAACAGACCTTGATCCACCTGGAGTGTCCCAAAGGCATGAGTTAAAATGAAAAATTACAGGATTCTTTGTTTAACATGGTTTCAGTTCTGTTAGTGTGCAGTTATCTTACACTCTTCTGTAGAAGCAAGGATTTTGACTCTTTTGTCTTCCTTTATTCTTTTGTCTTGCAGATGAAAATTTTGTCTGTTTCACCAGGCATGAACCGATGGGTGTCTGTGGAGCTATAACTCCAGTAAGTAGCAGCGATGGTGCCCTGCATCTCCTTTAGAACTGGAAGAAGTACATGTGCACTCACCATCTTACACTGCAGCCATTTGCTTCCTAGTTATGTACAGCTGTTCTGCAGGGAACTCCCATCTCAGTTGCCTGATGTAGTTTCTTGATTTACCCCCATGCCAATTGCTCTTGGCAATACAAATGGAAGGGTGGGTCCCCTAATCAGATGCTCTGTTCCTCTCTGAGGCTGACACCAGTCACCAGAGACCAGACAGAGCTCTCTGACTCTTGCACTGCTGGGACAACCATCTTGTCATTACGTGTGCTAGCTTTTTGCTGCCTAGTGCTGATGTGTAGTTTTTGAGTTTTAGATCATATCCATTATTAATAACCCCTGGCTGTTCTCTGAGCTTTCTGTGATTAAATCTTTCTGAATAGAGTTTTCTTTTCCTTGAGGTCTCATTCTCTGCTGAGGGGACAGTGTAGCTAGTTCTTGGAATACCTCCAGTTTTAGTGTGTGTTGCTTGCCCTGTTTAAACAGACAGCCAGGAAGACTTTAGAGCTACGTGGGAGACACAGTTTGTTCCTGTTTGGTTGTAAAATGCTTTGAACGTGGCATCCTACAGGCCACGAGGCAAATGGTGGTATGCCAAGTTTCTCTGTTTGCATACTTGGATCAATAAGAGTCCATGGAAGATGTTTACCTTTGGGATGAGCTTATATGAGAGACTGAAAGAAATGCATATGGGGTACTGGATTTGCTGGACCCTGGGAATACCAGATCTGGACCAGTTCCCAAAGATACCTGGGGAAATTTTGCTTTTTACTTCAGCAGGACTGAACTTATACCCCCGGTGATAAGATGGTATGGTCTATTTAGCAATGTCAGGGTGAGGCAAAGTGGGAGATGGTTGGTACTATTTATCAGATGTTTGGCTTGATGACTTCTGCACAGCTTTTCTGGCTGCACAAGCAATGTAACTGCTTGTGAGCAACTAGAATTTGTGACTTAAGATCAAAACATCAGGTTCCTCACATTGATCACCAATTAAAAGGTATCTCCCTGTCACACTTCAGCCACCTTTGGCACTCAACAATGCTTTTGGAAACTCTCCCTTTAAAAGCCTACAGATAGAATGCTTTGGAGGGCCACTATAAAGGGAAATAGCGTGACTTCTAATATTTCAGGTTGACCCTACATCAGCAATAAATACAATAGAAAGTACAGAAGGAAATTTAACTCAAGTGTTTGTACAAAGGATGATTGGGGTCAACAAAACCACATCTGTCTTCAGTGCACTTAGAACAAATCCTTTCCAATTTTTTTTCAAGTTTGATCTCTAGCACCAACAGTCTGTGGGTTTGTATATTCCTACTTGTTTTAAAGAGATTCTGTCACTATTCTGCATATGACTTCCAAGACCAATTAACAATCCTCTCTTTTTCCTGTGGCTTGACTATATTTAAACCAACGTTCTTAGCAGGGGAAGTTCTTAGAAAGTGCAGCATACGACTGAGCTTTATCCCAAGGTGATATCATGAGGCAGCCCTGGAGTCCTTTCCTGTTACTTTCACCAGCCATTCTGCAACGGAAAGCTCCTAACAGACTTATGTCATGCTTTGAAAGTGTAGAAAAGTAGTGTGGCTGTGAATGGCTCAAGCTGCAAAGTCAGACCTTCGAGAAGGCTTAGGAGAAAAAGACAAATGGGCAAATCATGGGACCTGGCTGTTGGAGAAGATCTCTGAAACAAAACAGGTCTGAGAAAGAGGGAGAGGCAAGTTGAAGAATAGCACATTAGACTAAATTCTGCTTTGTCTCAGGTCTGCTGGGTTAGAGCAGAACTCCCCTCTTAAAAGCCACACTGCTAATTTACTTGTAAGTGTGAATTTGTGGATGCCTAACATATTTGGCTTCTTTGTCGATAGCTGAAGGCCCTTGGCTTGAGTCTTGACAAGAAGTCCCCTTACTGTTGGCCTGTTTCCATCATCCCTAAAGCAGCATTAATTATTTTTAATGAAGAAATCCTTTCTGCTGCCAAATGACCTTTCTGAGATTCAGTGTGAGCTAGATTTTCCACTTCTCGCTTAGGCTCCAAGATCTACAAATACACATGACCGTGAAAGAGATTAGCACAGAGGAAGCTGATGTGGACTGGTTCCTAATTCCAAATAAAAAAACTAATTGGAAAGGAGCAATTTACAATTGGAAGGGAGTACAAGACCTCCCCTGGATTTCCATGATTGAACAACCCACTGCAGTTTCCTAGTTATAAACCTGGAATTGAATGATATTGTATAACTCCTAACTACTCAGCCAATACCTAACACAGAAAAATGAGTTATTTCCAATGAGCAGTTGCACCCTGTAATTCCCTCACATAACGATGTTGTACAAAAGTGATGTATCAGAACACTGCCTCTGACACGATTTCTGTGAACAGCCAAAATCCTATACAAAGTGTGATCAAACTCCTGTAAAGAATGAGGTCACATCATGCGGAGGTTTGTCCAACTTACAGGATTAACTTGAGGACTGCCAGCAATATTTGGGATCTCAGGGGGAAATCGAGGAAGTTATACTCTGTAGTCCAAGCAAACGCAGTATTGTAACCAGCCGCTTCTTTTTGTGGCTGTTCTCCCAGTTGCATCTTTCTCCCTGAGCTGTGTGAAGGTGGGGAAAATGCTGCATGGAAGTGAGTAGGTGACTGGTGGGTTGATCTGACCAGTCTTGTGTTCTTGCAGTGGAACTTCCCGTTGCTAATGCTCGTTTGGAAGATGGCACCAGCACTGTGCTGTGGAAACACTCTGGTTATTAAGCCAGCTGAACAAACTCCTCTCACATCGCTGTACATTGGCTCGCTGATCAAGGAGGTAAGGAAATCTGAACATCCCATCTAGGTACTGTTCTTTTAAGGTCATAACCAAGACTGTATTTTGAATTGGCTCTATAGATTTTTAGGTTTTAAAGATGTTAAAGCCTCACAGAGGAAAGTGAGAACAACCTCTGTCTTCAGTCTTGTCTTACAAAGGCCTTCATGACTGGCAGTGGCTAGCTGGGAGGTAGCAAAGATCATAAACCTGTGGTTTTTTCTTCTTTCTCAGGAAGCTGCAGAGAGAAAAAATGGTGCTTTTATTCTCCTGTGTTGTCTTCCTCTCTCCCAAATGAGGGAAAGACTACAGCTCAGTTTTATGGGACAAAAAGGAGTGTGATTAGACAGCAGTGTTGAGCTTGTACCATTTTTAAGTGGGGTAATTCAACGAAGACAGAGTGCCATGGGAAACAATTCTTCATAATTTATGCGGTTCATAGAACAATTTAGCTATGTCTGGCCTTTAAAGCCAGCTTAATACTGACATAAAGGGAAGAATCATAGGTTGGGATTTCAGAATGTTGGTTTAGGGATTGTTAGGTACCCTCAGATCTATTAATCATACAGAGGTGGTGGGAGGTGCACATTACCTTCCAGGATGGGTCAGTATGTCGCCTTCCTCTGTCTATGTACGTGACAAATTGTGGGGAAAACTAAAAGGGTTGTAGATACGCTTTTGCCTCTCAGCTGGAAAAGTCTGTTTGTTAGGCTTAGTCTAATGATAATAATTTTCTCTGTTCTTGGCTTAGCCTGGGAGAAAATAGAAGGATACCTTAATAATTGATACTTAGGGCTCCTCTGTTAGGAAAGGCAGTGCAAAAATACTACCAGTTAAGTATGTCCTGCAGTTAATTGACTTAGTAAGATTACACAAGATGAATGAGCATACGGTGCAGTTTTTGTGACTTCTAGTTAGCCCTGCCACACCACTGCTTTTTTCACTCTGACATACAGCTCCCCAAATACAGGCATAGCATTCCCTCCAGAAGCCATTCAATTCTGATGAAATTAATTTTTTTAACTGAAATTCTAAGCTGCCTGTTTCTCACAGTTGCCCTTCAAGGCATAAATGTAATTAGAGCAGAATAATTTTATTTGAAGATGCTCCTTTCTCCACCCAAAATTAGCTAAATTCTTTGCAGTTTTTCAGAAGAATAAGTTGAACTTCTTTTTTTCATCTTTAAAAGGATGCAGAAGATGTTAACACACAAGCAAAGCTATGTGTTAAGTTCAATGAAATAATTTTGGGCCAACCAAAATATTTTGGCTTTCATTTTTGCTGAAAAACAGAAAAAACCTTTTGGCTTAGGGTGACCTGAACCATTTTTTTTCTTCCTTGTGGCTTTGCTGCTGACTCCAAACACCATTACTTGCACAGCTGGACTTGCAGTATTTTCTTGAAAACTTATTAGCCAAGATGCAAACTCTATTAAACTCACTTTTATCATTGTCACATCCATAGAAGAAATCAGACTGCCCTTCCGATTTATGGAAGGAAAAAAAAAAGAAAAAAACTTATTAAGGTAATCTTTTGCAAGGTAGTACGTGAGCAATTACTTCCATTTTTTTCTGTATTAGGAAGGAGCAACTGCATTTATTGAGATTTTGTGTTTAAAAGCCACAAGAAATGAAGCGAACGCTTAATATCCTGCAATTCCATTGTTACAAAATGCAGGGAAAACAACCTTGTGCAACCAGTAGTAGGGGAGGGCTAGCCTAGAAGAGCGTAATCCTTGAAACTCTTGTTTCAGGAAGTAAAAACAGACCAGTAAGTCCTGCACTTCTCCTCACACTAGAATTTCACCTAAAGTTTTGTCATTTGTCTCTTTTGGCAAAATTACTAGTTGGCTAATCTAGGTTGTAAATGCGGTGGAAACTGGCATAAGTCTGTTACCATCTGCTCTTGTATTCCTGTTTTATTAGCCCCATCATCTAGTGAGGTTTTACTGACTTCTTAATCCCTCTGGCCCCTGAAGAACCACAAATGTCAACCTTTGTTCAAAACAAACTTTCATTCAGTTACCCCTTGGCTTCAGCTGCACAGCAGTAGCTGGGGGCCAAGTTTGGCCAAAAGACTCGCTCTCTTTTGACTTGAAACTGGGACTCCTCCAAGAATTCTTACTAAAACTTGGCATTTCCTAAGCATGGCTGTTACTTTCACCCACGTCTACTCCAGCTGGTAGCACACAGCCATGTTACTGTAAAGTCTGGAAAACAGTGATGTATCTGGTATGGGCTCCTTGTCTGCAACTTGCAGTTTTTAATTGAAAGGAATATAGTGCAGCTAATTCAAGCTTCCCAAGAACTGAACTGCAGCTCTGAGGAGTGCAGATCAGCTCCAGAGTGCTCAAAATCCCACTTTACAGAGCTGTATTTAACCTCTGTTTTAGGTGGGTTTCCCTCCAGGCGTGGTGAACATTGTGCCAGGCTACGGCCCCACAGCCGGTGCTGCTATTTCTACCCATCACAGCATTGATAAAATTGCTTTTACTGGATCAACAAAGGTAGGTGATGGATTTCTCATAAAACACCTGCTGTTCCTCTTTGCATTCTCTTCTAAAACTGCCATCCACATACGACTGGACGAATGAAATGTTGGTGATTTCTGTATAGCCAACACCATTTTCCATCTCATTCCATGTGACAGGATTTCTCAGAAGCGTTTAGGATTTGTCTAATTCAGGCCCTTGTGTTTGTGATAATCCCACACCTCTGTAAGATGGTTTATGCCAAACCGCCACGTTTCTGTAAGAACTGTAATAGCTGCTCTGACATAAGGTAAGACGGTCTACAGGGGAGGCTGGCAGTGACTTAACATCATGTCATTGACCTGATGGAGCTTCTGGACAAGTTTGCCTGCCAGTCCTGCCCTGCAAACGTGTGCAACTGGAAAGTATGTCAGTCAGGGCCCTGAACAATTCTTCTTCGGCTTTAGTTACCTCTGAGGAACTAGGACTTAAATAAAAACACAGCCCCATGCCCAAGGCTTCCTCTATTGACATGGGTGGGATTAAAATTTGAGCTTCTTTTGAGACCTGCACAGTAAGGCACCTTCTATTAATTTTTTCCTATAAATAGCTAGTGCTGCCTTGCTTAGGAAAGGGGTGAAAGTGAGACCTCTGCACTATCAGACACCTACAGCTGTCCTCTTCTGTACCTACATGGGGGAAAGGAGTGCCTAGTCCATGGAATTGAGCACAGCTGTGGCATGCAAACAAATTTGTCTCCAGTAATCACTGCTGCAAATCCTCGAACAACAGCTTGCTTAGAAATGTGAATGTTTTTCCACTCACTGCTCTAGATTTTTCTCGCAATATATGCACACTCCTTGAAGAGGGGCAGTGTCCAAAGAATGCTGACACCAATGGGTGCAGCTGAGGCAAATACAGTCTCTTCTCTTTTGTTTCCTTAATTAATGTTCTTCTTGCTGAGCATTTTCTGAATTCATCCATTCTTATGTCTATCTTCACAACTGCAGAGTGTAACCTAATTGCATAATGATGACAAATTACCTTGAATGGTATTCTTGGTCGGTAAAGGTAACTCACTGAACACTCAAAAGCTCCTGCATTTAACAACAGTACCATCTAGTGGCTTTGTGTACATGCTAACTGCTTCGCTTATTCCCATAGGAGAAGGTGTGTTAAGCCTCTGTTTCTGTATAGGGATCATGGAAACAAACAGGAACGCAATAAAGTAGAAATTCACATTGAGCTTTTACTCTCTTGATAGTTGGTCTAATCCAGGAGTTTACCCAAATACATGCTTCTCTCCAAATCCTAGATCAGAAACTTTTAGCCCAGATTAGACGTTGGCTGTGTGAGAACAATAGAGCTTATGGACTCATCCAGCCCACATGGGTCTGTTTGGGTTTTTAATGAAAAAGGAGTATCCAGTGGATTAGGGACAGAAGGAAAATCTCAGCTGCTGGAGCCTGTAGGCAAAAAACTCCTATAGACGCTGTGCTTGTCTTCCTAATCCATGGGTGTGCAGGAAACACCGAGGGAGACAGATTCTTTGCTAATGCATGTGTAATTTAGAAGGGTTTTCTTCCCCCTCCACCCATCTGTGAGTTCAGCTTCATCTCTGCAGTATTTGCAGCATAATGCTACTGTTTCTGAGCCAGGAAGTGAAGCTAATTCAAAATACAATTTGACTTAGTTTTTAAGCCCCGTCTTGGGCTCAGTGCCAGCCTGGAAATACTCATCTTAAACTCCACGAGAATTTTCCCATCTAGATTTCTTCCTTTCCCTTAGTTTATTAACTTACTCCTCTTTGGCCAGCTAGCTTGCAGTAATGCCTCTTGCGAAGTTACGTGTATCTGCAGCATGATGCATCACTTATTTCTGCTGCCTCTAGGCCTAGGCTGCTGAGTGACTAGACATGATCTGCACTGCTAGGTTTGAGTTCCAAAGGCAAACCATGAGAAATGCGGACCTATAACTGCCGGCCAGCTGCCACATGCTTTCCTTGCTCACAGCTCCGCTCCAGGGCAACAGTATTTTTAGGCAGAAATGAAGTTAAGATTGCCACGTGCAAAGGTAAAATACAAGAAAACCGGTTACAAAATGAGGAAATTCAAATGTAAGGTCACACTTAACAGAAATAACCTGCCCTAACAATTGAAGCTCCAAAACAGTTCTAACTCATACTAACACAATTAGATTACTAAATGATCCTGACACGTGATTAATGCTCCTCTTGTGAGGAATTCTGTTTTTTTAAAACGGGAAGAGAAATCGCTGTTTTGGTGTTACCAGTATAAAAAAGAAACAGCATAGTCAAAATTTGNTAGTTTGGCATTACTTTGATTAAATTCTGGAAGCAGAGTAAATCCTTCCCTTCAGGAGAGGGTGGCCATATAAATTCCACCAGATGGTCAGAGCAGATTCTTGGCCAGAAAGTGCCACAGCAGAGCTAGATGGAGTTTGTCTGTTGACATCCTCAGGTATTGCCTTGGAAGGAACATGTCTCAGCTACTCTTCTGTGTGGAGCAGCTCAGCCTAAACTGTCAGAAGTAGTTTTCTCCTAAATGTCAAAATCTCTACAGGGCTTTCTGGTATGGGAGTGGTAACAGATAGGAACAGTGAGTTCTTATCATTGCCTTGGCAAGATCTACTCTAAGAAGTTGAACTCCCAATTTTTAAAAGTAAAACTTGTAAACCTTGGAGCCCCATGGATTGCCAGGGTTGCTCACTAGCTTGCACGGGGTCAGAAATGCCTTGTTCTGCAGCTCTGGGTTGCAGATAACTTCAGGATACAGTTCCTGTAGCTCTCCCACATAGCCTGCCCTTTCAGATCTGCCTAAACCAAACATTAATTCTCCGGCTGGTTTTGAATCAACACAACAGAGCAGTAGGAAACTCAAACCATTTAAGAGTGCAATCCCTGACTTCTGCCTGCTTCAGTTACCCACCAGGCTCTTCTACCCTTGTTAGCATCACATTTGGCACACTGAGTTAAGACTTTCAGGGAAAAAAGCTCATGTTCTCTTTGTGTCTCAACGCTGCAGGTTGGAAAACTGATCAAGGAAGCTGCTTCTAAAAGCAACCTCAAAAGGGTGACATTAGAGCTTGGAGGGAAAAACCCCTGCATTGTGTGTGCAGATGCAGACTGTAAGTATTGGCTGCTGTGTTTATTTGCTGTAAGACACTATGTGTCTGGTGCTTTCGTGTGCCTCTGCTGTCCTTTGGCAGCTAGCAGGGCTGGTGTTTGCCGCTACATCCACCCCAAAGACTGGAGGAGACCCCTGTCCAAGAGCAGGATGCGGTTCTGCTTTGCTGGAGCTTTTGCCTAGCGCAGGGACTATTCCTATGGCAAGCAAGCAGCTCATTATACTGTTGCCTTCCCTGGGGATGGCTGCAGTTGAAGATAAATCTTGCATTTGTGCGTTTCTACTGTTGTAGTGCCTTCTTTTTGGTTGGCGGTACTGCAGAGCCTGAGCGAAGCAATGGGAAAAGCAGCTTTCTAAAATGCAGTCTTTCTGCAGGCATTCCTATGACAGAAGAGTTTTGTAGGACCTGATCTAATCCAGCCTTCATCTCTACCCTGGGGCTCTGCAGGACTTGTTTCACATGTTCTGTTATGACTTTGTTGCATTAGTGAATAGTGCTAGAAGATATGTGTAACCTGTGACCACTAAAGTGGTTGGAAAATCCTATTTGGCTTGAAGAAAATACTCTTCCTTCTCCTGCACAGCACAGCAGAGGTTGAAAGCTAGAGGTTTTTGTGCCATCTGCTAACAGTGAGCATTGCAAGGACCTGGTCTGAGCTGGCTGTACAACAGAAAGACACACTGCTTTCTAAACAGTCACTACTGAAACTAGTCTTCAGGAGCCAATGCACGGTATCTAGGAATCCACATCTGAATTCCCACAGCGAGTAAAACTGGTTGCTGCCCTCAGTCAGTCCTTGTGGAAGAAAGTATCTGGGCTATGGCAGACTAGACCTTGAGACAAAAGGCAGGAAGGGGGGTGGAAATAGTAAGAGATCTGGTTTTGGGGGCAGTATGAGGTCTTGTGAGTGCCTTCAATGGGTGTGGACCATTGTCAGCATTTTTTAAGGAGGCTTTCAAGAGAGAAAGGAAAAAACAAGTCTGGAAACACTGGAAGGCTGAAACTGTGCATGTGGTAACACTTTTCCCTCCTGGGCCATGTTGCAGTGGACTTGGCAGTGGAATGTGCCCATCAAGGCGTGTTCTTCAATCAAGGGCAGTGCTGCACGGCTGCCTCACGAGTGTTTGTGGAGGAGCAGATATATCCGGAGTTTGTCAAGCGCAGCGTGGAGTATGCCAAGAAGCGACTCGTTGGAGACCCCTTTGATGCCAGAACTGAACAAGGGCCCCAGGTAACTATGTGCCTGAGAACAGTTGTTGTTTGGTTTTCGGTTGTGTTTTTGTGTAATTTTCCTTGTGTAAATATTATCCTTGCTAATATGGTCCCAGCAGAAGCACCAAGGGGTGAGTAATGTATCATGGCTTTATTTTTCTCTCTATTTTAAATACCAATTAATCACAACTGTTGAAATGTTATGTTGTAATTTTTTTTAAACACAAATGTATTTAATTCACTTCTTATCCAGCTTTATGGAAGGGGCCGTCTCCCTGGTGCAGTAATACAAAGCATGTTGCAGCGAGCAATAGCAATGCACAGAAGAGTGAAGCTGCAGAAATGGCCATTCAGCCACTTGGCTGTGTTGGTGATGACAAGTAGTTAGAGCCCAGGGACTCCTGAGTCCTCACTTTCCCTCTCCTCCTTTGCCCTCTTTCTGATCCTTTGGAGAAGTTTCAGCTGAATTAGAAGGAAGAGCCACGCCAAGCTGCTGTCATGACCAGCCTCATCAATGCTTCCAGAGCCTTCCTCTTATTTTCTCCTTCTGAAGCAATCTGAGCTGTGGTGGAGAGCTCTGGAGGAAGATGATCCTTGGGTCAGATCTTCTAACAGGGCCACTGTTTGCTACCAAAAATAAAGGGGGAGTCCCAGGAATCTATAACCTAGGCCTCCTGTTCTCACTATTCTGTACTATTTTTCTTCCTTGATGCTATATAGTATCCCTCAGAGAATGAATAACTGTGGGGACATCTGCCTCGCTTTATCTGGATCTTGGCCCATCTACACATGATCCATGCATGGCAAAACCTTATTGCATGTCCTCATGCATAGGGAATGAGATGATGTACATCCCCTGTTCATGCTGGGGCTGCACCTATCCCTGTAACTTGCCTAGAAAGAGATTTCAAACTGCTCAGCAGTCTTAGGAAAATAATCCCATGCTGGAACTTGCTTCAGCAGAGAATACCTGACCCTCAAACCATTTTGGGGTCTGCTCTTACCTTCTGTTAAGGTCTCTCAGCTTTTCAGATTTGTTTGTTTCAATATAATGTCATCCTAAACCTTATTCAGGAGTAGCAGTAAGTGAGCTGCATTTATAGTTAGTCCAGTCAGGACCATGTTCACCTGGCTGCTCTGACAAAGACCATTGATTTCATGAGGACAGCCCCTGAAATCAGAGGGAAGTAGTTGTGAGGTTTTAAAGGGCGAAACACTCTGCAGTGAGCAGAACATGCAGAACTGGGCTGCTTATTTCAGTGCTCCCAGCTCTTGCTAGGCTGTCAGAACACTTCCCAATGGCTTAAGGGAGACTTTGCATACAGAGCTATAATTAAGGGTAACAGTAAGTTGGAATAGCAGTGTCTGGTCGGATTTTAAAAATGATCCATCTGTCCTCTTCCCCTGTTCTGGCTTACCTGTTACAATTGTAGCTAGGAGAGACAGCACACCCCCACACACACCTGAACTTCTCTGCGTGCAACTGTCAAACCCAAGATGGGAAGGTGTTGAGAGAGTGGGAGGAAACTGTTAATCCCAAAGCTTTCATGTGGCTGCCAGTGCAAAGGAAGAACCACTTCCTCTGCAGCTATGGTTGCTCGCTCTCCGGAGCCTATGCTCTAAGATGCAGCACACAGAAGTTCAAGCAGAAGAGAGAAATGATGCAGTGTCACAAGGGCTTAAAATACCTCCAAAAGCAGCAAAGATTCACACCTGCCCACAAGTTACTGTTCAAATGTGAAGCTTCCAGATCAAATTTTTCCCCTGTTCCCAAATTAACCTGTTCTGCTGTGAGGGTTTTTTTTATCTTGAACTGATGGGTAAGGGAAGAATCACCAGGAAAAATAATCTTTCTTCCTCCTCTTCTTCATCTCCTCCCATCAGGCCTCAGTTGCTTCAGATCTCCAGGTCGTTGCTTTCATTCTCCTTCTGTGTGGGTCAAGGTGAACATACACAACAGCATTATGAAAATGGCCACATGCTGCTGTGTAGACCCCATTCTGGGATGATCACTGGCTTGGAAGCCAACAGTGGGAAGGAGATGGAGCCAGCCTTTAGGCTGACAGTGGTTTTAGCCTATGATCTTTTTGGTCCTACATCGGACTCCAAGTGCTTGTAGCCAGACAACAGGACCTGCAACTTCCAGAGAGTTCAGAAAGCCTAAAACAGGAGAGCTTTTGCAGTCCAGACTTTGAGCTAGTGTTTCGTGAAACCAAGCTGCACCATGGCTGAGTGTAGTGCTCTAAGTAGCTACTGAGGCAACCTGGTGCATGGGGTCACAGGCAATACTGTTCCATAAGAACTTGATGTAAGCTAGTCCTGGAAAAGTGGTTCTGTCTGCAGCTGTTTGCTCCTATATTGCACTGCATTTGCAAACAAGATTGGGGAACTGGCTGATTCAGGTCTAATCCAGCCTTTTTGGAAGTGAGGAAGAAAAGTTTTACTCAGGTCAGTTCCCTGATGTGGATTACTGTGCCCTGGCATGGATGGTTGTGGCATGAGTGTGGGGAAAAGTCTGTGTCAGCTCAGTATTGGGTTATGCTGATACAAACTGTACTGCTCTGATCAAAATTAGGTCAAATTTAAACAGTATTAAATTTAAACAGAAATGAGGCATGCTTCTGATGAGACTTCTCCAAAACTCACATGTATCTGACTATGTTGGCTGGCTGGAATTCAAAGGACACCACAAGAAACCTGAGGGTTGATCAGGACTGTTTGAGTAGAGTGCCAACCTCAAATGCAGACCAAGGGCATTTTTTAACTTTGGATTCCTGTGAGCTGTATCATAGGAAGTAATAAAGTAAATCTGCACAGATGGCAAACTGGTTAACCAGTGCATTATACAATTGTGAACAGCAAACTGCATTAGATGAGACTAACATCCTGGTGGACTAGAACAGGGATTAGACTAGAACAGGACTAGACTAGTTTTGATACTGTAGAACCCCAACTATGGGGATTTGTGGACTATAAGGCCTGGTCTACAGGAAGGAAATAAGCACTAAGGCTGCCTCATGTCACTTGCTAGCCAGAAGTTTTTCAGCCCCAAACCTATTATTTGTTTTTTAAGACAGTGAATATTTTCCTTAGAGCGTAGACATTTGTATACTTTAGGATTAAAGCGTTCAACAGTCAATTGGACACAGTTGTAGGGTTATTCTGTAGGATTACAAATGCTAGGTTTGGAAAAGGAAAAACTGCTCCTTGACTTAAATGAATTAAGATACGAAGATTTGGGGGTTGTCAGATTTTCAGCATTGCAGTGATCATTAGAAACCTTCCTCTCTTGAATTAGATGGACAAATAGTAGAATTTGCTCTAGCGGATCATGTGTTTTTAATAGAAGTCAATGCTTGAACCATAAATAATAGTGGAGTAGGGGACAGAATTTAAACAAGCCTTGCAAGCTCTAGTTACAATGACAAACAGTTCCACCCTTGCATGTCATTTTTACAAATGTTTTCTTTCCCCAGTGTCTTTTCATCTAACTATAGTTTGCCTTGCAACAAGTTACAGCTGTATAAATATCCTTGTTTTGTTTTCTGTGATGTGAAGTGGATAAACTGGATTGGTCTGGATCACAGACATGCCAGGATGGAAAGCACTTGCAGATATTTTCAAATTATTTACATTTGGCAACTAAGCAACCAGACAAATAGACAATATGTATGACACCTGCCAAACTTACTATGTGACACTCCGTATCCTACATGAGGGCACACGTTTCCTTGAGCAGTAGCATGTATCAAGTGTTTCCTTGGGTAGCATCTTACCACATGAGAGAACATGAGCACTTAGTACAAGCTGTCCACAGTGCATGGGATACGCACATCTGTGTGGCAGGAGATGTGCTGTTCTCTGTTTTCGCTGTGTACCAGAAGTACCCCAAGGACACCCTCCTGAAGCTTTGATATTTGTCTAAAAGCATGAAAACTTGGATTGCGTGTGGCCAGGATTAACTAGGGACAGGATATAGTCTGTAATCTCGAGGAGTCGAATGTGGAACACTCCATGTAAACAGTCCCAACTGGCAACAGGCCCTGCTGAAATAAAAACAGATGCCTAGGGAGGGTATTGAACCAGTACAAGCATCTGGAGATACCTGGCATTCAGAATAACCTCCCAGGCTGCCAGGGCATCTTGAACCAGTGGGTGGAGTCTTTTATTTAATCACCTCCACGAATTTATCGAGGTTTTTGTTAGTTTTACTTTTTTTAACCATCTCCATAGGCCTTTTACCATCTGCAGCGTGCTGTGATGAGGTGTTCCATCACTTAATTACGTATCATACAAATAGCCACATCTGTTTGTTTGAAACCTGACAATACCTGCAGTACACTGCTGCATGTGGAACACAAAAGAAGGACCAGTACTGATCAGAAGTGCTGTGGACGTCTGCACCTCTTCCCAGCATATGACCCACTGTGCTTGTGGAGTACGTGATGTCTCCTCCAAGCCTTGGTGCAGGGCTGCACAGCTGTGGGACTTCAGTGTCCTATAACTGGACTGGCCTTTCCCCACCTCTACTGAAACCCCTGGTTTAAAGGCTAGTGACACAACAGTTCTTACTGTTTGAGATTACTGCATATTTATGGCTGGGGAGGAGTTAGACGAGGTTGGTAGTTAAAAGTGAAGGTATGGCTTCTAGTCCAGAGAAATAAAAAATGCTGGGGTGGTACTAGTCTCTACGATCCCTGAAAGGTGTTTCTGATTTCAAAAGTATGGCTTCAGTGCAATAGTTGTTCTGAAGTCACCCCACTAATAGGGCTTATCTTTGAGGCTGTTCATATCGCGTGCGTGTGTGGAAAGAGCTGGAGGCAGAGCTCGCTGGGTTCTTCCAGCTGGGGACAGATAGCTGTGGGTGAAGCTGTACATTACAGCAAAGTCAACTTAATAGTTCATACACCCTGATCCTCCTTCCCTTGCACTGATTCTGTTGCTGGTCACATCCTTGGCTGAGCTGAAGTTGTTAGCCCAGCAAAACCCATCTCAGGCTGTTCTCACGGTGCTCCTGAGCTAAATCAGTGCATGGAGGTCAGTAAGT
The DNA here is from genome assembly GCA_008711295.1 of Anarhynchus alexandrinus. Classification (NCBI taxonomy): domain Eukaryota; kingdom Metazoa; phylum Chordata; class Aves; order Charadriiformes; family Charadriidae; genus Anarhynchus; species Anarhynchus alexandrinus. The sequence goes on along the minus strand of VUYV01000035.1, from coordinate 1,206,527 downwards.
CTCAGAGCTGGAGTGAGGTGAGCCGTGGGAGTGCATGATCATGATGCGGAGGAAGGGAAAGTGGGGAGACCCCCTCCACATGGCAGCAAACTATTAGATTAAACTCTTACATGTAACTTCACCTTCTGTTTCCTGTGGCTCAGGGCTATGCCCACGTCCTGTCTTTCAGTCTGCGTATTGCCTGACTGCCGTACCACAGAATGAGATGTAAACTTACCCGGTTTGGCTGTGCCCTGCAAATGTACCCCGGGGCCACATACCACGACTCCGGTCTCTGGAACAGTGATAATAAAGGCACTACTGTCTGTTTCTTTTCCTTTTGTGTCTCACAGATCGACCAAAAACAGTTTGATAAAATCCTGGAGCTGATAGAAAGTGGGAAGAAAGAAGGGGCTAAGCTGGAGTGTGGGGGACTTGCCATTGAAGACAGAGGCCTGTTTATAAAACCCACTGTGTTTTCAGAGGTCACTGACAACATGCGTATCGCCAAAGAAGAGGTACAGTACAAGTAACCTAAACCTTTATATGCATTTACTACTGTAAATGAGAAAGAAAAGAGGTATGGTTGTGGTTTGAAGTGAAAACCTGAGAGGAGAATAGAAGTTTCACTTATTTCAGCATTCTAACAACTGCCTAATGCTGAAATCCATTCTACTAATGAAGTATCTGCGAGGTGAACTTAGTTTGGACTGTTTATGCATGGAGGGGAGGGAATTGTGAGAGGAGAAGGGGGAGAGCAGAACAGGCAAAAAAACTGTCAAAATGTTTTAGCAGCAATTTTTGTGCAATTAATAGGTGTCTGGTTGCCAGGCCCTTCTAATGCCTTGCTGCTTTCCCCCATTTTGTTTGTTTTGTGCAGAAGGGAAGTGGCCCTGTGAGTGTACTGACTGGACAATAATAAACTGTGATAAAAACATAGTAGTTAATACTACCCTAAAGCTTTTGGGTCTCATTTCAGGAGAACTTGATGTAATGCAAAATACAAGCACATGCCTTATTCAGGTACAGCTACTATAAATGCTGCTTCTGAATAAGAAATAGTGGTGATGGAGGGTTTTCTGTTTTAATCCTTGATTTTAAATATAAATAACTGAACAAAAATAACTGAAACTGTGGCAGGCTGGAGCAATTCTACATATTCTTTGCCCTGAAGTTTGAAAGTTTTCTGAAGACAGGGTTAAGCTCTCTCACTCTACGCAGATGGATGGTTGTACGTTCTGTGTGCTCTTACACACCTCCTACCGAGTGGACGTGAAATTGCTCAGCTGTGGTACATGCTGATTCAAAGTGACAAAGGACAGTAAAATGTGTGTTTGTGCTCCTCTACTTTGTAAAAAAGGAGTTGCTTTATTGCAGAAAGGTGGGACAAGAACTCTGGGACCTGAAGCTGGTGAGGAGGGAAGGAATGGCCCTGCTATACTGCCACTAAAGAACTTTTCTCAAGTAGCTTTAGCATCTGAAATAATCCCAGATTCGGTTCTCATGGTGCAATCCCCTAAGGCTGACCATTTTTTTCCTATATGAAAACACGGTTGAAGCCAGCAAAGTGCAGATCTAATACTCTGGCTTTCATTATTCATATGCAGAAAAATTGAACAAGCTGCATGTGATTAGATCCTGTGATATTCCTTTGAAATAGAAGTTAATCTACTTTTCATCATGTTCCCTAATGGAAACTAAGTAGTTGCCAAAGTCTAACTGGCACTTGTATTTTATAGTTTAGCCTAGTGCTTTTTATGGGGCTGCTTACTGTTCACTCCTGGCAAAATGTTTAGATGTCTCAGATCTGCCACAGAATCTCTAAGGAACCTGGGAAAGATATCAGCCAGTCTGGGCATGAGTTACATTCTAAAAATAGAGGGAATAAGAGCTGAAAATCCCATGACAGGCCTTTTTTTAATGAACTGACTCCAAATCCCAAGTCATGATTCATGAAGCTTATCCAGTTTCATTCATTTGCAGTTTTGTTGCAAATGCACGTTCATCCTTTGCCTAGGATCAAGGCTCCAGTTAAGTACCTGGATCTCCCAAAACGAAGACATTTAGAGTCACTTGTACGAGCCTAAAGGCCCCACAAACTGCTTAGCCTGGCCCTCAAGGTGGCACACGTGAGACGGTGTCTCACCTTCTCTGAGGGATTATTGTACTGCAAGACCGTGCAGGCCACAAAAGGGCCCCACCTTTGAGACTGTACTTGATGACAGACTTCATCCCCGAAGTTGGGAAGTATTGTGTATGCCAGCTGCCGTTATACTGGCAACGTGGGAAGCCAAGTTTGGGTCAAACACATACATGGTAAACGCACCGCATGCAAATAAACTGTGTACCATGACAAAATTAGAGTTAAAACCAAAGAAGAAAACTTGCAACCTTTGAAATATATTAATTACTTCTTGAGTATAGTCAACTTCTGAGTTCAAAAGGAGAGTTGTAAATGGAGTAAGGATGAATCATTTGAAACTTGTCCAGATCTAACTGCTTATTTTGATTGTCATAGATAATCCGTTAGTTGTTGGATCTTAGCATATATTAACTACTACAGCATACCACTGTACTTCCTTTGAAGTCAGTTTAATTAGTAGTTTTTAAGAGACTCTATCAGTGACTTCTAGAAGGCTAGGATATAACATTTTAAATATAGTATCCAAACAAAGCATCTCATTCCAATTACTTCAAAATTACCATGATTAGCAAAGGCTTTCTGTTACTAATGCTTAATTGATATGTGCAGATTTTTGGGCCAGTTCAGCCAATTATGAAGTTCAAGAGTATAGAAGAGGTCATAAAAAGAGCCAACAGCACCGAGTATGGACTCACGGCTGCAGTGTTCACAAAGAATCTGGACAGAGCATTAACGCTAGCTTCTGCATTGCAATCAGGAACTGTCTGGTAAGCAGTGTGGGACCAGAGTGTGGGCTGGGATTTTGTTTCCTGGGAGGGGTGAGGGATGTATGATTTGGAATCATGTGTAAGTGCTGGAGGTAAGATGCATTAGTACTCTACTTAATTCTTGATACTCTGCTCAGAAGCAACATCCATTCATCAAAACAAGGTGGTGAGGAACAGACAGTCTGGCAAGAAATGGACTCTTTGTTCGTTCAATCAATGTAGTTCGTCGTCTGGAAAACTCTGAAAATGTAGGGGTTGTAGTAAGTTCCACCAGACGTGATGCCTTTCAAAATCCTGCATGTAGAAAAAAGCAATTCTTAGGATCTTTAGGTAGCATCAGATGGAGTCTTAGGTGCACAAATCAGTATGGGCAGTAGATGGCATCACACCACTGTCAGAAAGATAAGCAGCTATTTTTGCTTACAAAATTTCTTATTTTATATTAGAATCATTTTAAAGATTGAATCCTGATTTTTTTTCCACCCAAGATAGGAATTTGATCTGATGTCTGATTTTGATGCATACAGAGGATGGATTTCAAGAGCTGGCACTAGAAGAATCTGCCTCTGAGTAATATTGACATAAAAATGGGATGTTGGGCTTTGAAGGATACATGTGCTGTACATACACGAAGGTGCTGTAGCACCAAGTCATACCTGTCTCTCTTCAGTCATTTGCTCTTACTGAGATGCTGAGGAAGTATCTGCATTAGCTTTTCCTACCCAGTGTCTATAGAAATGGGGCTAGCGACACTTTTGTCTAATGCGGTCCAACTTTTTTCTGTACCTGGAAGTGGATGGTGGGGCCTGCTTGTGAGTGTTTAGACAGCTTTCTGAGTAAACATGTTCATTTCAGAATGTGCTTCACTAAACTAGGGAATAGGCTGGACTATTTATTTTAAGTACGGCTCTGCACACAGCATAAATTCCAGCTCAAGCATGAATGTCTTAGCCATTAGAGACTATGAAGTGAGATGTAGGTCAGACTGAGTACTACTGAAATGTTTTCTGTTTCTGTAGCAAAATAAGATTTTATTTCTAAAATCTGATTTCTCAAGTGAATGAACTGTATAAAGAGAAAACTGAGAGATTTCAGCCTTTTTTGTATTGTTGTTGTTGTCATCATCTTGCTTCTCCTTGGTATTGAATTGTCTTTTTACAATTGATGTTTTTATTATAGGATCAACTGTTACAATGCGCTCTATGCACAGGCTCCTTTTGGTGGCTTTAAAATGTCAGGCAATGGCAGAGAACTGTAAGTTTTGCTCAGTATTTTGCTTATATGTGGATGGTGAATGCAATAAGAATTCTGATTCAGTGAAAATATTGTTGAATTTACTTTTAAACTATCAAGCTTGCAGTATGCTGCACAGGGAAGTGCTAAGAGTACAGCGTGGATGTAAAGCACAGATGTGAGAACATGAGCGATGCCTTTAGGAGTACCTTCACCTGCTTTGTGAGCTCTTAATAACCAGTTCAGACAATTCCACTTCCAAGCATTTTTCCTTACTACTTAGATTTTTAGATCAAGGGAGAAATATGGCACCTTGGCTGGGGACACTGGTATCCACCCCAAACCCCCTCCATCTTTATACAGTTGTATCTGGGTCTCCCTTGACTGCTGTATCATTGCTCCTAGTTGGACCTCTTCCACCTCAGACTTTCTAATGTTGGAGCTAGAACAATAAGGAATGATCTCCAAAATCATTCTACCTCCCATCTTCCAAGCTTGCTGCTAAATTACAGAAGGACCCTCTGTCCCTCTTCCCCAGCCTGACCTGTTGCAGCATGGCTACCAGACATTCCAGCTCTACTGACCCAGCAATTTTTAAACCAAGGTCACCCTATAAGTCAGAAGTAGAGCTGCTCAATTGACTTAAATCTTAATTTTCTTCTTGTATAGGAGGGAGGCAGGTTTTGTTACACCATTCGGAAGACTTTTCAAAGGAATCTAATGCACCTTTTCTTTCATAAGCCAGATTTATTGCCAAGAACGATTTCCAGTAGCTGTTGTGGTGCATTTCCTTCTCTTGAGACATTCAGATGCCTCACTTGCTAAGCACAGCAAATGAATGAATCCTCAAATGGGACACACATATTGAGACCTTGTGGCTTACTTTGCCTGTCTGCTTGCCTAATTTAAGGATGTCAGGAGTTTATCCCTTGGGCAAGGCACGGGAATAGAGCCAGTTTCCATCAACCAAGACATAATGCAGTGGTGGGGTCTGTCATCCGTATGCATTTCTAGAGCAACTGTGCCCTCTTGGTTATATGATATCTTGTAGATAGAAGCTTACTTTCAGTGAAAAAAGTAACTTTAATTACTGTCTAAACACTGATAACTATGTTTACGTGGATGTTTCTTCGGTGGGTTCTCACAACAGTACTCAGTTTTCACTAGGCAGAGAGTTACAAGGTGTCATCTTGTGGGTTACTGCGGCCAGAAGCTTTCCACGTTTCTTTTACAACATGGTGTAGTTGTGTGTACTTACGTGCATGTACTTAGCGATTATTAGAAGTGGTGGGCCAAATTGATAGTTGGTGTAAGTCAGTTCAGATCTGGTTTTAATGGCCTGATGTGGTCTACAGCAGCTGTTGATCAGTGGCTAATATGCACTTGTGTATCTCTTCTCTTAGGGAAGTACACGTTAGCATGCTACAATTGTTTGTCCCTTTCTCTCCTCCCTCTTCTTTTCCAGCGGTGAATATGCTTTGGCAGAATACACCGAAGTGAAAACGGTCACCATTAAACTCTCCCAGAAGAGTCCATGAAAACAGAAGGCCTAAATGCTGACACTCTGAATGTGACACATGGGGGACGTGTTCAGAGCAAGGGGGAGGGGAAGGGTAGGAAGGAAAATGGAAACACCTAACTTTATTCCTCTAGAAACACTGAATATACTGGACTCCATTTTGTCAACTGGCTCTTCGAAAACCAATTTAACTGACCCTACTGGCAGCATAGCACACACTTGTACTGTACAAGTCCCTGGCTGTACATCTGTCTGCTACCTGTGACTAAAATGCTGGTCAGTCACAGTGTTTGCCGGACATCTGCTTTCAAACTGTACCCCTGAAGGATGTGGACATCAACGGCATGTTAGAGAGACTTCTGGTACCATTAGCATGGACTGTTAAACACCTTCAGAGGCATATGGGTTTCACTTGGCCTAAACGGACTTGAGTGGTAGGGCTAATACAACTTGACTGAAGTTGGCGGAGTTTGTATGAAGACCGCAGCTGGAGTTTGGGGTGGGAGTGTGAGCTTTCATGAAAGGATCTGCAAAGAAATTCTCTTTGAAAGAGCTATCTTGGTCTCTCTAAAGATACATGCATTCTCCATATTGGTGATATTCTAGCCCTGAATGAGATTTATGGGAGTTTCCTAGAGGACTCCTTTGGGGCCAGTATTTCACCTGACAGAGCTAGACTTTAAAGCGTCCTTTGAACCTGATGTTTTGGTGTGCACACATTACACATGCTGCAAATGCAAGTTACTGACTTGCTAACCCTTCTGGCTCCAAATGAGTCACAATTGTATCTCAAACCTACACTATAGCACTTTTTGCAAGAGGATTTTGCACTGTACTTACCGTGATGACACAGAGTTGAATGCTAAGCATGTAGCATGGTAGATACCCCACAGAAAACATCCCACGCTAGTCCTTCTGATCTGGGGGAGGGAGCAGAAGAGCTGCAAGAAGCTGTCCTGCTCTCTCTTTCTCTGTAACTTTCAGGCTGTGTGAACATCTCTTCATTTTTTGAGCCAGACCTATTATTATGAGAGTAAAACTTATAAGCTCTTCTCACTGTTTCTTTATCCCGTATGAATGTAGCTTAAAATAAATTTCTGGAAGTACAGTATGAAAAGGCAGGTGTTTCCAAGCACACACTGAGTGCTAAAGATGTGGGTATACAAACCAGTTACCATGGAATAAGCTATGGCTGGACTTACATGTGTCAGCAGCTTTGCAGTAATTGTCCTCGTGAGTGCTGTCATCTTGTGGCAAGCACGGAGTAGCTGATCCTTCACTGAGGAATGAACTGCCTTGAATTGTTGTGTGCTTACAGTTGTATAAGCATGCACATACAGGAAGAGCATCCATGGAGTGGCTGTCACACCAAGTTCATGCCTCAGTATCTCTGGCAGTAACTTCTTTGCATTCCCAGACATTACTATGAGATTAATGACAAGCCACATGCTGTCTTCAGTTCCTGGGTTCACTACTTTCCCTCCTCCTCCTCCTGATTCCGTACTGGAGAACCACTGGCAAATGTACAGCAAGTTCCACATCTGCAGGAGCTGTAAGTATGCAGGAGTTAGTGGTGTCAGCTTGTTAGGAAGTTTACCTGATCCTGCTGGGATTGTCCTCTGAGAACAAACTGGTAGAGGTTCCTTGTGGCATATCAACAGATCTCCATAGAGCACTGCTAAAGATTGCTGCTCGGAGTTTTCAAGATGTCAGGGCTCAAAGCAGAAATGCAGGTCTTAACCTCTATTCTCTGATGCAAGCAAGGATTTAACCAGTACCTTCCTTTGCTCAGAGATATACCCAGTCAGTAACAAGTTCTGTTGCATGACTGGACCTTTTTTTGGAGGAGGAAGGAAGGTGGGTGGCAATAAGTAAGGAAAAAGATTGCATGGGCCTAAACTTCCTTATTAGTTTGTGAACATTGAAATTGCACTTCAACACTGCTTAACTTCTTAAATGACATACCTCCAACAGTTGTGTATAACTAGGTGCCTGTCCTCCCGTGGATAGGTGAGACAGGTAAATCTCCCCATCCGTTGAAGAAAAAGTCCTCCCTTCCCCATGAAAGGCCAAATGGGAACATTGTAAATAAGTTTCTATTTTTGTAAAACACTTAGAGTGCAAACATCTTCTCAGACAAACATTTTACTTTTGCCTACTTGACGGTTTTCTAGGGCTGCAGTCAGACAGTAGGGAGGTAAGGCAAACAGTAAAAGGCTGGTTATTTTGATGTATCTCTGCATTAATTTTTGATAAACTGGTTGAAACTGAAATAATCTGAAAATCTTAAAATCCTAGTATTCTGGCTTTATATGTATGATATATATTTCACCTCTTTTTTTTTCCCTTATCAAGTTTTTAAAAGTCAATGTATCTCTTATTGTATAAATCAGGGTTTGACTCTACACACTGAATTTTCTAAGTTATATAACACTAGACACTAACTTTAAATAACCCCTTAGAGGGTATATATTCTTTCATTGCACAGTAAGGCTTTCATATGAAATACTACTTTTTTTTTTTAAAAAAAAGAACTATATTTATAAATTAGGATACAGTTAATCTAATGTATTTTTATAGCTAAAGGTACATGAAAATGCTATGTTTAAACCTCATGTATATATTTAGACTATGGGTATCTTTTTGTAATAGTTCTTGTTCCTAATAAATGTTTAACTTTGTGAAATAGTTTCTAAATGCTACATATTGATATTGCTCAGAAAGGAAGGTGGGGGAGCAGGAAACTTCTATTGACTTTACTCATTTTAACAGAGGGGTAACTTGAATGCTTTTTTATTTACACTGATTAGTGCTCTAAGATAATTCCAACCCCTCTAATGCATATGTTAAGACCCCTTCCATCAGCAACCAACTTCCACTCAACTCAATCCTCCTGTCACTGTTTTTTATTTCACTCTGAATTTGGCCCGTTGTCTCAATAAAAGTAAACACTGGAAAGGGTTATGGTTTCATGCTTCTGAAACAAAACGGCCCTGTACTGCTGTAGTTACCGGGGGCTCTTCCTAGAACAGCCTTGTGTCTGTTCCCTTGATTCAGTGACCCAGCGGTAGTCCCCAAGGGGAAATGTGCATTGGGCTCACAAGAGACATCATTTCATGGTACCTTTTCCACATGGCAGAACTGCACGCAGGGTGCGTGTTTGCACGTGTGTATCTGGGGATTCAGTATCTCATGGGGGCACTGTGAAGGAATCCGAACTTGGATTCACTTCTGCAATTTGTGAAGAATAGCCTATTTTAAAAAAAGTAAAGTGCTGAAGTGCGGTCAATGCTCTACACATAAAAGCTGGAGCGTGTGTCTGTTAGCTTACCCCTTAAACAATCACTTTTATAAGTTGTGCCATTTACAGTAAGTGGAGGGGGAAGCAGAGCAGAGCTGCAGCTTTCTCCAGTTCAAAGTGGATCCTTTTTGCCTTCTGAGGTGACCCTCAAAATGGAGAATTTGAAGGGACTGTGGACCACACTGCCAGATGGGGCTTCCTGCTGTGGTCTGGGTGCTTCCTAACCCCCTTTGAGACACATCCATCACTGGTATGACTCTGCTAAATGCGTTCCCGTTCCTGTCTTATTTCCCTCATCTCCAATGTAGACAGAGAACAAGAACATACTGACACCATTGCCTTTTAACTCTTCCCATCCAATACACGTGTGAGAAATACCTGTCATCTCCCCACGCAGGCCAAGCCAAACTCCTTGAATTTTCCACTTCTGCTCAGAAGCTTTGAGAGTTTAGAAGGGGAAAAGCTGGAGATACAAAGGAGTTACTGTGAGTGATATAATCAATGGAGACATAAGCCAGGAAGAGTGGGATGAGATTTGAGGGGAAAAAAGGAAAAAAAAAATAGCTTGAATGCGTGGAGAAATTCTTGCTAGGGGAAGTCTCTATCAAAATAAAGGAAAAAAGTTATTTCAGTGGGTTTTCAAACAATTGTGCTAAAAAAGCTGTAAGAAAGGTCTGGGTAAGAGCCAGGTTGTGAGGCATAAAAGACAGGAGGCTGGGTAGGAGGTGGGAAGGGTGCTAAACGGTAACACTACTGAGGCTGCAGCTAAAAGTAGATTAATGGAGACCTGAAGACAGGTAAAAGCACCGATGAAGACCCAGCCTCTCCACATCTCTGTGATCACGTCGAAGAAACACCCTCGGCAAATCTGCTGCAGGTGGCACTGCTCTGGCAGGGGGGGTGGACTAAATGATCTCCAGAGGTCCCTTCCAACCCTGACCATTCTGTGATTCTGTGATCTCAGACTGCAGCAGCCATTCAGTGAATGGATATGGCTTTTTCCATCCCCAAGCAATCATCAGTGACTCATTTCTCAGTACAGGCCAGGCAAGAAAAAAAAAAAAAAACAACAAACCAAAACTGTGTATGTAATTTACAGAATCATCACGTATAACAAAAGAAAAGGCATGCAGAAATTATCTTCTTGTATAAGTCTGATGGGTGGGGAAAATAGAGCAGTACCGGGCTTGTGAGGGGTTCCCAGTACCTGGAGATGAAGGGGTTTGTGATGGGGATGAGGTGCCCACCAGCAGCAGACCGCTGGAGCCCAGCACGGCCAGCACCTTCGGGAACGGGGGCAACCTCGCAGGGCTTTCCCGAAGACGAGCGAACTCATGCCACAACCTGGGGAAGGAGCGAGTTTCAGAGACAGAAAAGTCGGATGTGCTCCGTTCTGGGTAACGCCAGGCCTCTGCGGAGCAGCGACACAGAGGGGCGATGGGGTCAGCACCCACCCGGTGCCCGCGCCTGGGCAGCGACATGGCGGCTGGTTGTGAGGGCGAAGCCCTCCAGACAACCCGCTGGAGCTGAGGGGCTCCTAATTCTGCCCCCGCAACTCCCACAGTCCGTTTTTTCCTATATAAAAAAACCCACCCCAAAGTCAAAGAGCTGAAGCCCGCGTCGGGTCAGCCCGGGGAGAGAGCGGACACCACTCGCAGAAGGACGAGTGCGGCCCGGCCGGGGAAGGAGCCCCGCAGAGGGGCCGCCCTGCGCCCTTCCCCGCTCCGGCTCCCCCTCAGCCGGGCGGGCTCCGTGCCCAGGTGCCTCGGGGGGAAGTGCGAGGCCTGCGGCCCACGGCCCGTCACCCTCAGCCGCCGCCGGCAAGGCGCAGCCCCTCACCGTGCCCGGGGCCCGCCAGCAGCCGGGCGGGCCCTCAGCGGGGCCGGTGGCGGAGGAGGCGCCGCGCCGCTGCCCCGCTCCTTTTCCTTCCTCCCTCCCTCCCTCCGCCTCCCGCGCCACAGAGCCAGGCGGGCGGGCGGGCGGCCGGCGCCGAAGGAGGAGGGTAGGAGGAGGCGGCGGCA